>JAMKCH010085017.1:0-98328 GCA_023653785.1 Ophioderma brevispina
GTTTAGATACTTCAGAAAGATCAAGACTTTTACAATTTGAATGGTGATCATTGCAAACTTGATTAAAATCACAGGTAAACACACGGGTCAAAACATCTTCCATGTTGATCACTTCAAAATGTACTGTTGGATCAACCTGCTCATGTGTAGAAGTTGGTTATTAGCATCTGCTTTACCTGGTCCCATCAGGATTTCCAATGGGGAATCCATTCGGTTCTATTCCAGAACGTCGGCAAGAAGGGGTTCATGATTATTCTCCAGTGATGATGTCCAATTATATATACGAACAATGAATCAGCTGGTCATTTCCAACGTGAGGTTGTAAAAAGCCATTTATACATCGCTCAATCATCAATCTGCCCGTGTCCTTATTTTTAATGTCTGCCTAACACAGAAACCCTGCCTTCCAATAATGGTTAAACATCCTATATGCGTCTTCTTTGAGTACCCCCCTCGCCAACTCCTACACACCCTCTCATCCTGATATCCACCACCTCCAAGTAAAAACATTATCAATAAAACCGTTGACCAGCGTGTCTGCTCCACATCTGCGGTGGTTTCTCGCGAACCCTCAGCGTCTGCGAAGATATTCTGGTGTGAGTGTACCCTTCCTCGAACATCGTGCCGTCTATGGTTTTTGCGATTTTGGGTACGGATTTTATCTGGTGCTTGACGACGAATACACCTTCGGGTCTGTTTTTGGTTGAGACTAAAAAAAAATCAGAACAGAATTCATCATATGATGAGTTATTAGTACAAATTTTTTAGCAATAATTCCTTAATATTTACCACAATCTTGAAGAAACAGTTTGAAAAATTTTAACTTACCGCTAACCACCTACAGATTCAGCATTGTGAACGATCATCACCAAATCCTGGCTCACTGCTCTGACCCTTGGACAACCATCTCCAATGAGCAGTATCTCTGTTCTAAGTTTACGTATGGTGTTCGGCGACACCCGACTCCAAGCCTTTTTCCAACTTAAATCAAGGCGTAGCTCTTTCGCCTTCCAATTGTTTAATTCGCAGCACGTTACTGCATGCAGAAGCTAACAAACATACTGAAATGCTCAACTACAAAAATTAACTACACCTAACCCAGCATAACATTAGATGAAAACAACTTGTTTTTATATTTGTCAAAGCCTGCAAAACATTTTGATTAAAGAGCCATTGAAGGAATTTTTGTGTTACAAAGATTTTTGTGTGATCCTTAGTTTTACATTCTTTTTTAATTAACCTAATTAGTCGATTTTGTAGCAGCCTTTGTATAAGCCATTCGAGATTTATTTACCATTTAAAACTTTATTGTTTAGGGGTGTGACACCTCACAATATCATAAAGAAGTAGTATAGTTCTGTTAAACAATATTTTAGTTTAGGGTATGTTGTGTCTGCATCCTAAAAGTGTTACTTTTGGCACTCATTCAACAAATACTATTGTTTCTTCTGTCTTCTTCTCCCTTAAAACAAACATATTGTGCCATTAAAGGTGACTTCATAAACTGTCTCTAACTTTGACTTACCATATTTTCAAACTGAATCGCTCACATACTTCCATTTTAATACTGTTTTCTAGGTCTATGCAAAATAATTATGAACTCTTCTTGCTAAACGGCTTTCCCCGGGTCAGTCAAGGGCGTTCTTTCATATTAAGATTGGCAATATGACTGTGGCATATAGTTTATCACCAATACCAAGACCACTACAATCGCTTTAGTAGCAATTACCACTAAGTATAAGGTGCTCATGGTTTGACCGTGCACTTATATAACTCTTTTCTATGTATAGAAATGGAAATTTCAGAGCTCCAAAGCTAACTATGACACGATGTACATTGTAATTGGTAATCGTTTTTAGTGTATTCATTGGTACAGGTACACACGTAATGGCTATGACTAATGATAGCGTTTCATTTTCGTTAATGATATGCATGACGTCAATTGACGTCATATTTGTTTTAACCTCGGATGACATGTATAACAGTTAAGCTGCAATCATTGTATCTGCGCACTGATTTTCACACAGTGTTTACAGAGATCCTAAGGTTGATTTAACATGTGTATACGGCGTGTCGTAAGTATTGTCCGCCCCCGGCTGTCACTGCCTGAGGGTGCATACGGAGGGTATGAGATCAAACAAAAAACCACGTAATGGTGAAAGGCTTGAAATTTGTTTAAGCCACATCTGTGTGCTATAGCTAGTCAGCTTCTACAACCAAACATCATTGTAGGATTGAATTTGAAGGTCCCAAGCCTCCAGAAATCCAAACATGGCGCAGAGGGGAACAAAAGAAAGCACCAAAAGTGAAAGAGAACTGGCCAAAAAGTGAGAAATGAAAGGAAAAACAATGAGGAGATTGCAGCACTTACTAACAGAAGTCCTAGGTGGGTCATACGCTGGTGTGACCGTAGGCCTAATTATGTACAAAATATAAGTCGTGTAGCAAATCATCAAAGCTGGAACAGGCCGAGAAAGTCACTGAAGAGCACTGACCACCTCCAATGAGAGAACAATTTCACATAAAATAACTCAAAACAGTGGCAGATTGGCAGTCGTTTGCCTGTCCAAAGACCCCTTTATTTGCACTCAGTACCCCAGTTGTGTTCGAGTGTATCATTCAACCAGCCCAATATGTCATATTCGTAAAAACCCAAATCAGATTCAGATTTATAATGTAGCCATAATCTCAAGTTATAATTCAATAGCAAGACATGTTTGTACACTGTTAAAACGGTAAAATACAGGAATCCTGCTGCCGGTATTCTACCGTTAATAACAAAAACCCTAAAGATGAAATGTACTGTTATATTAAGAGGGTTTTGATGTTTTATCGATGTGTGTATGAAGAAACAAATTTGTATTAAAAGTCATTAAAATGCTCAAGAATCTCTTAATACAGTTAAATTTTACTTTCTACGATGCAACGTATTTTAAGGTAGAATCTGGCAGCTGGGATCAGGTATTCTACCGTCTTATTAAAACGTCATTTCTAACGGGTCATGTGTGGGAAAAAAAGATATTTAACAGTGGGCGATTACACAGTAAAAACATGACTTACCCCTATTATTACTTTTCAACAACTGAAACTATTTTGACTCAAGGAAATTTGTTTGGTGTGCTGATAAAGCACAAAGAGCAAAACCCACGTCTTCTTCTTGCGGTATGAGGCAGCAGCTAAATATTGTGGTAAGCGTTGGAGCCCACTGTTGAATGGTTGGGGTTTGAGAAATCTAGTGTACACCGGTGGACGAAAGGTAGGGCATCATTGAGAATGTGATCCGCATATGTGATGGAGAACCACATTGGCAGGCTGGCGGATGTGCCGCAGACCCCCATCGGCTGCATGTTGCTGTTGAAGCGACCGATCCTGTGCGAATCCGGTTTAAGGTGACCCATTTTTTCCTTTGTCTGTTTTTGGGAGATGGCTGCAAGGTGGAAGTTCTGTCTAGGTGTAATAGAGAGTTGATTGGTTTGGAGTATCTAGCCAGGCCAGTATTCCATATCTGTCTGTAAGATGTGAAGTGGAAATGGAGCGTTTAGCAGCGTGTCGGAAGAAAGGTCGGCGAGAGAGCAGTCTCTGTCTACGAGTTGGTGTGATTCTTTGAAGTGTTATGCAGCAGGTGCTTGTTGTCCAGCAGGGCCTTCTTCACTAGTTTGTGCGTGTGGTGCTCTCTCCGAAGTACTGCAGGGAAGGATGCATTGCCTGATAGCACTGGAAGGATTTCAGATGGAGTAGGACGGAGGCAGCCAGTTGATGGTTCTCAAGGGGTCTCGTGAGTAGTGTGTCCAATTTCTTTGTGTGAGAGCTGTGGCACCAGGCGGGGCGGCATATTCAGCAGTGCTGTAGACCAGAGTCAAGGCAGTGGTGCGTTAGGGTCGTTGAGCTAGCACCCCATGAAGCTCCAGCAAGTCGGCACAGGAGGTTATTCTCGAGATACCTTGGCGCATACTGACCTCGAGGTTCTGCCGGTAAGTAAGCTGCCGGTCAGGCTTCATCCCAAGTAGTTGGTGTAGGATGTATGCAGAGGCGCTTCCATTGAGGTGTAATTTTGAAGCTTGGCGATGAGCGTCACCCCTAAAAAGTGGTGCTGCATCGTAATTGTTTATGGTTACCTAACAACCGGGATTTATATCGAAAACCCCGGGTTTTTTGCAAATCCCAGTTACGGTATAAAATTCGTGTGGTTTACCCAGTGGACGGGTCTTCGTATCGTAAGCGTAGTTTCCAGTTGTTCGCCGGCACATCTGTTGTTTCTTTGTCAACATGGCTACAAGCTCTTGTAAAACACTAACCGCTAGTTTCATTCGTCGTTGGATAAAAGAGCACCGAGCTGAATCGTGAAAAGAAATTCTAAACAAAGTGTTTTCCGTCGGTTTGAAAAATATGTATACCACCTAAACTGAGAGTGAAATATCCATAGCCTAGGCTTTTCGTACTTCTAATATAACCGGTAATAAACGCCATCCGTATCTTTTCTAATTCCTTCACTTTGTTACGATATATTACTCTCGCTTTTTCTTTTTAGAACTATCAACGACGGCATTCCTTTTCAGCACGCCTTGATATAAGTACCTGTATACACAATTACCGCTCACTGTAAACTGGTATATCGGTTTTAAAATCATATTTGATGTCGGTGATAGCCTTCCCCTATGAAATAAAAAAGATACTGGATGTTTTTAATTGTGTGAGCACTTTTAAAAATAGTAGTCAGATTTGTTGTCAATATCCCGATCCGCAGAAGATAAATTGAAATTACTCAGGCACAAAGTTGATTATATATATGAGTGGAGAGTGGAATCTTTCCAAATTAAAATTGTCGTCTGTCAAAAGTATCCCGAAACAATAATAAAAGCCCATCTCTAATCAATCTACAAATCATTGCATTATCTTCAACAAAAAAAACCTGCTTTAATATACAACCCTCACCGAATTCTCAGAACTGTCATTTATCTTAAAAGCAATAACGCTACACCCACTGAACGAAATAAAAATTTATTCATTTGTACATTCGTACATCAAACACATAAAATAAAAAGTAGTGAAAACTCACAACCTGTCATTACTTGTTTCTTTCTTCGAATTCGCTCCAATTGGATCACGTTCTTGTAGTATTCCTTACCTCAGCATGCAAGTGTGTTATCTTCACCCTTACTACATCACCTATAGAAACTAAATAACGTCATTCATCAACATGGTGCCTCGTTTGTAATAATTATGGAAAAACAAATTTAGAGTAAAGATCCATATAGTAATAAAATTAACACGATCAACTCCTGTGATATTCTAACCACCTTAGAATAAGGGGTTTCTGATTTCAGATTCATTCAACTTTTATTTTGTCGCTTTCACAAACCATGTATCAAAATAAACGATGATAAACCTTCATATATAGATAACCATAGATTTATTTCCCAAGAAGAACTATTTGATTGATAACAGATAATACACTATTGTTAAATGACACCGTAGTTTCCAAAAGTAGGCAAATAATAGGTGGGATATAAAGAACCACTACAGATTACAACCTTAACATGGTTTTATGTTCTGAGTCCGTCACGTGGCCCGGAAGTTGCTGCTCGTAGGCAAAACATTAGCGGCCACTGTATACCGCTGCCTGTCATAGTAGATCGGTTGAGTTTATTTTATTATCGTCATAACACTCTTGGAATTTCACCATAAATATTGTTCTAATTAATTATTATTTACTGCCCTGCAATAATCTCAACATGCCAGAAAGTTGTTGTCCCGTCTATTGTGCGTCTACCACGAAGGACTCCCAAACAGGCGAAAATCTGCATTTTCACCCTTTTTCTCCTCTCATTATAGTTCAAAAAGCTGTGATCCAAATTCTACAAATGTTACATTTTTTAACGAAGAGCCTGAAATATCAGGATGAAAATGAAAAAAAAATAATATTTATTGGAATGCATGACTAATCAACCCTTTCAGGCATGTGTTTTTTGTAGCCTTAAAATAGGCATTTGTGCTATACAGGGTGCAAAAAGTAATTTAATTTAATGCATTTTTTTTCCCTTAAGAAAAATTTTGAGCTAAATCGCATTCATTATTACATGTTTTGTGTAAAGGTTATCAATCTTGAATTCTTTTGGTTCAATACAGACAATTAGTTAACAAATATATAGAGGGGTGGGTCACGCCCTTGGACACTACATGAGATGTGACCTTAAATCAACTAGCTGAATAATTATTAAAACAAAATGACAATTTAGATATTCTAATCTAATCATGACCAAGCCTATGCAGGCCAATGTTGGATGCAGGTAAATGTGAAGGATATGAGCAACGAAATGCTGTCACTGGATGGGCGAGTGATAACCTTTTAATTCTATGATGGAGCTCATCAGTGGAAGCTTACCTACTTTTTTTGATAATATTATTTTGATTTGGAACTGGATTTCTCATCCAACCTTCCACTCAGACAAGATTATTGTTGAGTAGGCCCCCTCGACTTACATTTGGTATTATTTTTCGTGTCAGTTCTCAATTATCCCAAGCCTAGGCATAGCCAGGCCTGGAAAACAATGCTGATTTCCCAAGGCGCAGGCAATTCACACCAATATTCGGGATTTCCCCCACCATTTCTTAGGTTCCAATTTTCCTCGTGATGACCAAATTTCCGGGAAGAGATTCCCGATTTCCACATTTTTTCCAGGCCTGGGCCTGCTAGGTTGGTTTGGACTTGGGTAGGCTTATCACTATCATGCATAGCTAGAAGTAGGAAGCTATGGACGCTAAATAATAGAAATAAAATGTGACGGGATGTAGTTTTTTTGCAACCAATCAGTGAACAAAGACTATGTAATCGGTAGATAAAACGAATATTGACTGATCTTATGTCGGGTGATGAATGGAGATTATCGCTCCTTCGTTGGCCTAGCATACCATAGCCTACTAGACTTGTAGGTCTACTCTGCATACATGTATGCCTAGCATACTTGTAGGCGCGCAATACTATGTAGGCTAGCTCTATGTAATTCTATGGATTTTAGCAAGGCCTTTGACTGTGTCCCTCATTGAAGACTCCCTTGCTAAACTTAGTCATGCTGGTATAAATGGTTCCCTTCACACCTGTATTAGATCTTTCCTAACTCGAAGGACTCAGCAAGTTGTTTTGGATGGCGTAGCTTCTTCATCTTCATACACGTCTCATCGGGAGTACCCCAAGGTACAGTCCTCGGCCCGCTTCTTTTCCTGCTGTAACCTGAAATAATCTCTAATGATATTCCTCGGAAATCGCCTGCTAGCTGACGACTGTATCCTGTATAGACAAGTGGATAACAACTCGGTGATAGTCAGTAGGCTTCAAAAAGATATGACCTCTTATGTGAATGGGGAGACCGATGGCAGATGAATTTTAACACATCAAATGCTATGCTATATGACATCACTCATAAGAAACTACGCCGTTGTATACCAAATCAAGATTGGGGATTTCAATCACTGGGGACCGTTTCAAACACACCTACCTGGGGTAGAATGAACAATAACCCCAGATGCAAACTGAACGTCGTGGTACTCGGCACGGTCGCGGTCGGCAAACCAATGTCGAGCCGACGTTGGGAAAACGGTGGGGAAAATGGTTGTTTGATGTCAGCAAAGCAACGTCATAGCCCGACGGTGGGAAAACGGTGGGGAAATTTGTCGTTAGATGGTCGGCAAACCACCGTCAAGCCGACGTTGGGAAAACAGTGGGGACTTTGGTCGGTTAGAAGATGGTCGGCAAACCAATGTCAAGCCGACGTTGGGAAAACGGTGGGGAAAATGGTTGTTAGATGGTCGGCAAACCACCGTCAAGCCGACGTTGGGAAAACGGTGGGGAAATGGGCGTTGGATGGTCGGCAAGCCAACGTCGTGGCGAATTTTGGGCAAATGATGTAAATATCGTTTTTTTGTTTTGGCATTCCAAACGTTGGGCCGATGTTGGGGAAAATGGTGAGTGAATGGTCCGGGTTTCTATGGGTGGTAAGCCACGCGGGATAACGTTGTGAAAATGGTGGGGGGACTGGTCGTTTTGTGGTTGGAAGCCAACGTTGCTTTCAGCAAAAATAGGACCTATGCTAGCAACATTGTGCGTAAAATAAAACATATGCCATTTGCAGTGACATATTTTTCGATTTGTGCACATTTGTTTTCCAATTCATCACCGTGATACGGGGGTTCATTGAGCTTTTCGGGGGTTTTTTTCACTCTGTGAAGCTCCTGTGACGTAAGGTTGGCCATTTTTATGATCTTATAGTCATTACTTTAGTGTGATCCTATAATGTTGAAAAGCTTTTTACAATTGCTATATTATATTTGCCTATGTCTCAAGCAGAAAGTTAGCTTCAAATGGATAGTCGGTCCAGTCTCTAATACAAGGTCCCTGGTTCGAAACCCGGTCAAGGTAAGTTGATTTTCAGTTCCTATATAATAATGTGCCTCAACATAAGATATGACTATACCGGTTGTTAATGTGAAAAAGCATAGGGTATGTTCTTCTTTTTTCATTCAACAAGGCCCATTATGATTTTATAGCAGCCAAACATCGTTTTATATATGGGTGGGATAACGTTGGCCAAACATGGGCCCCAGTCAAAATACGACCATATACGACACATGTCCAGTTGTCGGCAATAACGTTGGCCCAATGTTTGCCAACGTCAAAAATATGTTTGTGCAACGTTGGGCTGGCGGACATTTTTACAATCAGTCAGCGTCTCATGTTTGACGTGACCCAACGTAGTTGTGCTACTGTGTATTGCTATCGGGAACTGAATTGGGCTGGTCACATTCAAAAAGTCACTTCAAAAGCAAATCAAATCCTTGGCCTGCTACGTAGGAATCTTTACAGTTGTTCTAGTACGTCAAGGCACGAGCATATAAAACCTCGTGTGAACCCCGTCCTTGAATACTTTTGCATCTATCTGGGACCCTTATCAGGCAAATTATGAACATCGTACAATTGGAGGGGGTACACAGAGCGCTCCGCCAGGTTCTTACTTTACTGGCATAGGGAAAGAAGGAAGGACAGTGTCACTGAGCTTCTCAACTAGACTGGGAACCTCTGGAACATCGCAGAGCCAAACAACGTCTCACGCTCCTGTATAAGTCTAGGCAACAACCTATCGCTATAATACAGATTCATATCAGACCAACTCTCAAGGGGACCAGGGATTAACCAGCAAGCTGCTGTAGCTTTCAACAAACTGGCCGCACAGAAAGATTGTTACAGATTCCTCCTTTTTAACCAAGAACCTTTGCCGAGTTGAACAAACTTTCTTCACAGATATTCGCCAAGCTAAACAAGATACGGAAAACTTGAAGAAGGCCCACAGACAATTGACCTAGGCTGTATTATTAGGGGGCTTATTTTAAATAATGTGCCTGCTGCTCATCCCCTTCATGTACATCCCTCCTGTGGAGTTTATGCAATATTCAACCAGAACCAGAACCAGGCTAGCATCCTGCCTACTACCGACGCCTGGTGATAGTTATTTTCCGGCCAGGTATGCTAGGGAAACTCGGGATCGATAATCTCCATCACTCAACCCTCATGACAGTCAATATTTGTTAAATATTTACAGACGGTCCGATTGGACAGTGCATCATAATATGTGGAGTAAATACAAACAATGGTCTAATCATGCACCCTGTCCATGTCATGTACGTACCCACCTGTAGGCCACACGTTCAGTTGCGGTAAGAATCTGTCCGACTTTTGGAGACACACACGCATCCTTCACTGCACTCTTGTCAATTGGCTTCTGCCCCCGCGTGAACCAGGGCACGGATTAAACAAACTGGGAATTAGAAACTTGGTAAAAGAAGCACTTATTCACATAACCCGATACAAAGTAATATTATAAGCATCAAGGGATCTGTATGTTCGAGACTCGTGCGTGAATGGGCTTGGGTGTGGATGAGGTAGATATTACATGTCGCCGTAGTGCATCGATGGCATTTTTTTTTTTTTTTGTATCTTCCGACACAGTAGAAGCTAACTCATAAGGAGCGGGTAATTGTTCCCAGTTTGTTTTCCGTCGTGCCAGTACTCTCTGCGATTGTTTTCAGATAACTCTTTAACATATTGAATTCCTTACATCTGCACGATAAAATTCTTGAAGAAAAAGTGCGGAAAACTTCCACCACAGATAGTGAAGGAGATTTTATACGCCTTGTCAAGCACTGTTTTACTATGCTGGGACGGCTGTGACCTCGAATGTTTTGCCGTCGAGGCTCGCGGCGGGGGGGCATCGTATGTACATTGATGCTGACGTCAGATGTGAACTGTCTATATGTAGAATGCATACGTGGTGAGGGACGAGGTACAATTATAAACGCGAGGCGTGTGGTCGCAGTGCCCTCTACAAAAAAGGGTCTAATAAAAAAGTCACAAGAGATATACTTAATAATACGAAAAAAAAATATATATATTTTTGGGAGGAGGGGGACGAGACAAAATTACAGGACAGGCACAAACAAGGACAAAGTGATGTGTGACATGAAGAGTAGTTATAAATGAAATAATAAGCTAAAGACGAAGATTACAAAGAGGGAAGAGGGAAAGAGAGAAGATAACATATTAAGAACGCATGTCATCATTACAGCTGACAAGAATTCTTTAAAGTTGCTTTTTAAGGATGATAGTGAGGGGGAATTATGGAGTTCAGCGGGTAATCTGCATTCATACCTTAGGGCCTTGAGATTTAGAGGTATTACTGCCAAGAACAGTGTTGGTAGGTAAGTGAAGGGGGTCATTAGATGCCTGCTATCTAGTTGTGAGAAGGAGTGTCGACTTGAAGAAGTCTTGCAGGATAACATCCGGTGGAAGAAGATGGTTGTGATACTGGTACATAAAAGAGTCAAGTTGAAGTGGTAATGTTGCGACTTTAAGAGTAGAAAAGGAGATAAAGAGATCCGTGTGGGCAAGCGAGAATTAGTACAAGTCCGGTATGTCGCGTTTTTGAAGAGAAGAATAGTTGTTAGGATCAGCCCATATCATTGCACCATATTTGACAGATATGAAAATGAGATATTGTAGAGAGTCTTAAGAGAATGCTTGGGGAAGATAATGACGTACCTTAGCGATCACACAATGTATTTGGAAACTATTTTAGATACATGCTGTGTGTTGGGAATCCACGAATTTCTATTGTACAGTGTGTCCAAAAACGCATATTTGGTGTCTATTTAACCTTCATTAAGTTTTGAACAAAACAACATGATTATGTTCTTTGTTGCGACGTAAGTAGGACTGTTTAGATAATGTCACTGAACATTTAATATGCTAGGTCAATAGTTTTAGATGTGACCCAAACAATCAAGTAAACCTAGGACCCATTTTCCAAAAATGAGGCCTGCTACAGCAAAGGTGGCAATGAAGAACAACGGTTTGATGGTTTTATTAGACTTTGAAAAAAGCTTTGACTCCGTGTCCATCAGTTATTTGCAAAGTCCTTCAACTGTTTAATATTGGAAAATCGCTGAAAAAAATGGATAAAATTTTTACCACAAATAGCATCTCCTCTATTCAAATAAATGGTCACCTAACCCCTAGATTTTCTATCGAACTAGGATGCCGCAGGGCGATGACCCTCTCACCGTATATAGTTTTACTTTGTGCGACATACTGCCGATTCTTACTAAGAAACTTGTAATAGATGGGGTGGGCATATGACCAATTTTTTTTTTTAATATTTAGTTTTGTTGAAATTAATGTTTTTTAGGCCAAAATGAATTCTGATAGCATATTTCATATTAAAATGAATTTTGTGGTTCTCGGCATTCACTATATTAAAAAAAAAAAAAAAAAAATGGGAATTTTTGCATTTTAGACATTCTTCAAAAGCAATGTTACTCTCAACCTATTTTTTCAGAAACTCACACACGATGCCTTCGTATATTCTAACATATTGGCAAAGGAAAAAATATAATAATATTTTTTTGGATTGCGAAGGGATTCAATTTAATGAAATGTAGTATTGGGTGCAAGCCATGAATAGAATAGCCATTGAGCCAATTGACTTACAAAAGGACTAAGAAACGTTCATTGCACCACTGGCTGGCATTGCTTCAGTATAACATAAAATCAATTATACTGTATTAGGCCTTTCACAACAATGATACAATTGTATTTCTCAGTTCTTGGTAAGTCTACTGATTAAAAGGCTATTCTATTTACTGCTTTGCACCTACAATACCATTTTGTAAAATTGAAGCCTGTTGCAACTCAACACAATATTCTTATATTTTTTCTTTGCAAATATTTTATAGAATATACAGAAGCATCTGTGTGGAGTTTCTGAACAAAATAGTTGAAGAAACATTGCTTTTTTTGAAGATTAGGGTTCTAAAAGTGCCAAAATTCTCCACTGACTTTACTTTCCAAAATTTAAAATCCATGGAACCACATCAAATTCATTTGATATGAAAATGCTTGTAGAAACGTTTTCACGCCAAATGGCCATAAGAATCCACTCGTTTAAATAGAGATTTGAAGAAAAAGTGTTTATTTGGCCACTCCTATATAAGGAATAAAAATAGGAAATAAAGAATAAGTAGTATCCCAATATGCGACGATACTCTTTTATTTTAGACGGCTCTGACCAATCGCTCAATTCTGCGTTCCAAGTTACTAAGAAGATTTTAATAGAATATCCGATTGAAATTAAGGAAGTAAAACCAAAGTGATTTGGATAGGCCACAAAAAATATAGCCCTTACCGAAATAAAAACACATAAAGATTGTATGGATCGAAGACGGGCAATTTGTTGCTTGGAATTGACTTCTCGTTACAATAGAATCATGGAGACAGACAATTTTGATCGAATATATTTCAAATTTTAAAAAAAATAAGGTAACTATTGGTCAAAAGAAATATTTCTGTATTAGCAGATAACCGTTTTACATCTTTAATCTTACCTAAATGTAATCAATTTAATTCTTAACATTCCATCTCCTTCTGATGATTTATTGCAAGTACAGAGCGACCTGTTAAATTATTTGGAAAAGAAATGACAATATTAAAAGGACCCAATGATAAATGACACAGATTTTGAAGGCGCTAAACTGATTGAACTAAAAGGAATTTTTCAAGGCTCTTCAAATAACATGTATAAGGAGATTGATTATGTTCCATAGATGAAAAAAATCAATGCTATAAGTTTGAATACGTCCGCGCACACCAAATAAAGAATTTTGCTATACATGGGTGCAAACCAGTTAAACGAAATTGCTGTTAACACTAAAAACCCATTTTGGGTAGACGCTTTACTTTCTTGGGGACATTTTTGCAACAACCCCCTAGGCATTAACATATTTTTCTAAAACAAAGTCTAAATGGAATAACGAGTTTTTAAGATTGGTGGAAAATCTATATATTACGAAGATGGCAAAATGAGGTATCAAAATTTTTTCTGTGATTTGTTTATACAGACGGTACAATGTACAATTATGTAGATTTGACATTATACAATGATAGTTATAAACCAACGTATGAATACGAAGGAAATTTGTAGAGATGTTGACTTCAACCCTCGAAGAGAAACAGATGTTACAGGTCAATAGCCCCAACCAAAACTCCCTCTCGTCCTTTTCAATTTGTATCTTACCTAAAGAAAATCTGGGTGTAAATTGTAAAGTTTTTTACAAGAAAACTAATAGCTGCAAAGGTAACAAACGACTATGAAGCAAACAAAAATGGGTACCAATCTTAAAGGGGGATATGCCCGATGTGAGGATATGAAGGTCATCTGATAGGACGGCCTTCACTCCAAAACCCCATCTCGTTTGATGAGCAGAGTCTAAAAAACGTGATTTTATAAGCCCCATAGTAGTATGTGTTAAACTTAGAGTTGGTCGACCCCAAATGTCGCAATTTCGATAATAACTTCCCCCCCAAACCAAACATCGTTGGCTCTAAAGAATTCAGGGTTCAATGAGACAAATAGTAGCTTTTTCTGATATCAAATATTGAACCATTTCCGGGTAAAATCTGGGGCTCTGGGGGACGAGGGCTATTAAGCGAGCGGCCATGGAACTTAAATAAAACAGTTACTGTGAGAAATGGCTCCAGCTCAACATACTACCTTTTGATCACAATAATCAATCTAAAACTTATTTGGTTCCATTCACAAATAAAAATAGAATTTAGCTTAAAATTCCTTCCTCAAAAGTTAGTAAAATGAAGACATGGATAAATTGCGTTTGTACTTTTTTTGGAGTTAGATATGATGGGAAGAAGATCTTTCCCACCTTTATTTGATGTGTGATATGTCAAAAAATTTGGACTAATATTTTGTGGAAGGGAATTACGAAAAATGTAACATGGGTGGGACTTTACAAAGAAAAACTGGTATTTAGGTCTTAATCTTACCACACTAAATAGGGCTAGGAAATCATATATAATTTGGGTCAAATGGAATATTTACAAATAAAAAAGCCATTTGAGAAAAAATGCGCCTTGCCAAATTATCAAAACGAAACAGAAAAATTATCCGGTATCAAAATTTAAATCAAACCATTGTAGAAAAATGGCAACACTCCAAAAACTATTTTTGTATTTTGTTATAAAAATCAGATTACAAAGAGATACGAATCTTTTGCTCCAGGAGTGTGTAGTTTAGGTGTATTGCTTTGTATTTTTGTTTTTAAGTTTTTGTTAGTTTAGGAGTAGTAGGGTCAGAATTTTACCACTTGTGTATTTTTAAGTTTCGTTTCTCATTAGTTGATTGTTTTGTGGTGTAGAATAATTGAAAATAAAAAAAGCAACTTCTACTGGATCAAACTAACTGCATTTACATAAGTATTATTAATGATAATCTTAAAAAATTGAATTATTAGGAATAAATACATTTTGAGACAATATAAGAAAAATCTCTAAGTCATCAACAAAGTCCAAGTTTAATTATAAATGCGTTGGGTTGCAACTTGCTTTATAAATATGAATCTAAACTTTTATGGAAAAGTAAAATGTTTTGGTTTCAAGGCAATACCTCGATAACAATATCAGCATATCCATTTTGTCATTCAATTTCGGTTAAGATAACTCTTGTATTCGTCACAACACAGATGATTGATTAGCTCTAATCAATGCGGTTAATTGGACATTTTGAGTTGTTTGTTTGTGAGCATACATTCCACATTCATTGTGAGGAAGTGTTTTAAAATGCAAAGTTATAGCTGTTAGTGCCAATGAACATTATATGTTAATATTTGTTGGCAAAACCTGTCCATAAAATGGGGTTCGACTTTCATATTGGTGGGGTGTGTCTTCACGCAAACAGTAGCAGTGCCGAATTTTGTAGATTTGGTATAAGGGGTACGGCAGGTTACTTGATTTCTGGACTCATTTCTTAAAAATATTGACTCTACCTTTATGAGCTTTTCGGGAGATAAGCTATAGTCTTATCTTACCTTACAACAAAGAAAAAGTGAGTAGTCCTATGCTTTTGGTGAAAATTATGGTAGGGGCCCATTTTTTGCTCCTAGGGGGCCCATTTTTTTGTTTTCAGCAGGTGTTTTTTAACGCTGCAATTGCAATATATTGTGTTTTTATTTTGCATCATTGTCTGACTTTTAGTTGCGCTTGCATTGGTGCCAAAAAACACATTCAAATTTCATCGCGTCGTTTTGGATAAATAGCATGGGTCTCCTAGGAGCCCACCACCCCCCTTTTGCACTAACGGAATGCCCATGACAAAAATGCAAAATATGAGTTAACCGTGATTTTGATTTTCATAATATTACACTAGAGAATAAAAACAAAGTAAAATAATCAAAAAATTCTTGGAAGTAAAGTAGGCTATCGTTTGCCAGAATATTGTTATATAATCATAAATATAGCGGATGTATCTGTAGGAACCTATGGTTAAAAGTATACAAGTAACTAAAAAATATATAAAACGGCATGAGAATTATGTTTATGATAATATGGTAAATATAGTTCATTCTTCACCCAATTAATGCAATCAGCATAAGTCTAGATGAATCAGTGCACGTAGCGTAGCCGTAGAAACTGCAGAACAAAATTGTGTCTTTTTCGCAATTTTTCACAAAAAATCCATGTTTTTGCCCCTGTTTGTTATGAACATTTTTTTTCAGTTTATATTTCTTTATTGGTGAGGTCTTTAAGCCTTGCTAACTTGTGGTGGGTTATTTCAGAAAATTTCTTTAGTGAAAGTGCGTTAATTAGATTGGATCCCTAGGAGCCCCCCTTCCCCCCATTGCACAACGGAAGTGCAAACCCCTATGCAGTACAGGGTTGTTAATCAGTTGGTCGTCGATGCAGCCCTGGTACTATGAGTCCTGGGATTCATACATCTTCTTTTACAACGGGTGTAGCTTCTGTTTTAAGATAACCGTCGCCGCAACTATACTGATCAAATTAGGATTAAACACGACAAACGTCAGTTCATAGTTGAAAAAAATTGGTTATCTGAAAATATTCCTAATTTAATAATAGATATGCTTAAATATTTTACAAAGAAATGACAGTCAAAAAAGTGAGCGAACTTTACACGCACCCTGTAATTCACTATGACCACATACAAACGGTATAGGTAAAAAATACTGAGAGCAACATTAAATTTATTCCAAATAAATTATCTCATAAAAATGACAAGTGTAGTCAATTGAACCTAAACAAAAAAGAACCCAACTAATTAAAATAACAGAAACTCACTTCCAATTAAGGCACTGTCCCGATTTGTTTTCTCTATAGCAAAAATCGCAGCCAATTTGGACCACCCTAAATCATCTGTTATTATTTCCTTATTATACCTACTCAAACGTATGCTATCATCACTTTATTTATTGGACTTCATCGAGCACGGATGCAGCTGATTTCATTGTATCTTTGATACAAAAAGGGTACAATGAAATTTTTATTATATGAATACTGTGTTTTGCCGGACTGAATCTAATCGAATTTTTCGAACCATTTCTCTCAATCAGGCATCGTCTCTTCTTCTGTGAATGGAAGGTAAGCCTAGTGCTCAATAGTTGTTTCCCACACAACATATTCCCGCGTTACCAGTTATATATTCGCGAAAGGATGAAAGAATCTGTTGTTTCTGGTTTATTTATCTAATCTTGATTCTATAAAAAGGTAGGAATGATATTTAAGTAGAATGATGCTAGTCTAATGGGGACCCCCCCCCCCCATTCTTGAGGTTTTTTCTCCAGTTTTCAAAAAAAATGCCGCAATTGGGTCGCAGAATGATTTTAGAGTAATCGCTTGCGCACGTTTTAGCGAACGCAAATCGGACCACCACCTGACCCAGGTAAGCCGCCAAAGTTGAAGGTGTACAGGCTGTCCCAAAAAAATGTTACTCTATAGACAAATGCACATGTTGTTAAAACAAAAGTACCCATGGGTCTTTGTTTGGTTTCTCTTCAAGTCAATCAAATAAGCTTTTCTTTGTCATTCATTCCAATCGGATAGAAAAAATCTTCATAAAAATGCGAACACAATTAAATCCGGTCCGCTTCTGCCTTTAAGCATTTGAAATGCACGAATGCGACATAAACACAATTGACTCAGAGCAACATCTTCTTGTCAATCTTAAAGGAAAACAAATGATCACAGACACGACTCTGGTTTAGATCATATCTCACTCGCTAGACTAATTAAGGACCCTTGTGATGGTTAACAATGAAATGTCGCAAGTATCCTATTTTCAACTTCCTCTGTTCCGCAGGGCTCCATTATTCCGCAGGTTCATAGATGTTACTCTCCCAGTCCGGGCTTTATTATAAATATAATGTTAAAAAAAAAAAATTCTTTATTTTTCAAATTCCCTCTATAAATCTCAATGAGTTTATAGAGCGCTTTGAACATAAAGAGAAAAGAAAGAAACAATATAAATTAAGAAGAAGTTGATTTCAGTTTGGAATATGAATGTGGTTAGTTTCTTGTTACGACGGTCAAAGGTGTAAAGGCATTCCAAGCTATATCACAGCGTTACCTTTCAATTTCCCCAATAGTGGGACGTGTTCCGGACGACTTGTCCTTGACTGAGAAACCAGCCCTAATGACGCCCCGAAGGTCGACTAAAATAAAGTCCAAAAATGCTGTAGCTTGTTTATCCTAGTATAACTCAGAAGCCACGAAATACAAAACCGCAGACGGCTAACACACACCATCAGACACAACTATGGGAGATGAGACTATGAAGACACCTGTGTCACTATGAAGATAGTTGTGTACTAATAACTGTAATTACTGCCACTGCCACTATTAAGAGATGTCTCTCATGAACTGGAGTTACCTGGATGTCATCTACTTGGAGCCCAATGATGTGAAACTTCCTTGGAGCAATGATGTTGATACTCTGTCTTGCATTTACTTTATAAGGCGCGTATTGGAGATCTGTACACAAATCCAGAAGGATCCGTCTGTGCTTTCCATAAACTGATCCATTCTTGCAATGGTTTCTCTATGGATCCATGCAGTTTATACCACTTCTCCTGGATGTGCATGCATAATGCGCCGTCTATCAGTTCAGCAATGCACTTTTTATAGCACCTCACTATGTTGGAGCCAATTTCTACAACATTTCTAAATTCTTCCAATTGTTACAAACACACGTGTTATGAACAAGACCAGGTATAGCTTTACGGAATGTGTTACCTATATTAATTATATATTTTAGGGTGACTACTTTATAACTAACTCATTGTTAGCTGCAAACGTGAAATAAATTATTGCAAATCTTGGGGCATTGTAACATTTATGCAATGAATCTACTTCGGAACTTTTGGAAGCAGAACACAGTTTTTTAATAAAAAGAACAAAAACGGGCCCCTGGAAGGAAAAAAAAAAAGGAAAAGTGCCTTTCATCAGAAGTCATCTACCAACATGACAGCCAGCAAAGTATCATAAATGTGTTCAGAAAAAATATGTGGGCATTTTTTGTTCCAAGCTGGGCACCATATCAGATAAAATGCCTCATCTGGTATAGTTTTTCATAAGAGTTGTTGCCAAAAATAACAACGGTATTTTTTGGCCTTTTTGGGCCAAAAAAGATGATTTTTAAATGCTTTATTTAAAAAATGAATTTGTGAGATTTTGATGTATTTGAATCTCAAAACAAGGCGTTATCAGAATAATTACCCACTTTAAGTAATTGGACTATATTTACGTCTTAAATAACAAATTAAAGATATTAAAATAAAAAAATAAAAGCATTCCAGAGCATTTAAGATTCATATTTTCTCAAAATATTGTTATTTCAACTTGATGCAAATAACATGTTTAAAGTAGCACAAAAAGCATCAAAACACATTAACACAGTCTCTGTTTGACCTAAAGTGTGAATGCCTTTACTTTTAGTAGAAATTACAGTAGTGTTAACTTTAAAGAGGCATCTAGGATAAGTTACAATGGATGATTGCTTGTATCATCGGATGAACATTAACATAGTGTTTTGGCCCGAAAATTGGATTTTCTGAATTTCACTGATTTGTTAACTAGAAGACATGTAGTTAGATGGAAAATCAGTTTTAAGCAATATGAGGCTATATTTTAGTCATAATTAACAAATTAATGTAGTAAAAAACAAAGAAAAATAAAAGCTTTCGGAGCATTTAAGGTCATTTCTAACATAACGTATATTTGAACCAAGATTTACAAAAATGTTTAAGGAAGCACAAAAATCATCAAACATGTTAAAACTGTTTGACGGAACTAAAATTATAATTTTGCTAAATCAATTGCATTCACTGACTCGTTCTAATTAATATTCTATCGATTTTTGATAAAGGTCTTTACAAATACAAATGTCCAAGACTTTGTCTTTGTGTTTCCTAATTTCGATGATATGGAGGACAACCAAGAAGTTACTACTTGAAAGTTCGACGACCCCTGAAGGAGCACCGAATCGGGCGATTTGTGATCTAGAAACACTGACTTCTGGATCATTTTGGTAGTGCTCTTTCCACCGGGTGACTCCACTGACCTTATAGGTCAGTGGATTGACTCAACGGGCGGGAGAGCGAACACGTGAGCCCGTCCTGGGCGGCGCAGAGGCACTGGACGGGGGTTGGGTGGGGGGTGTTGGGCGTCAAGGCTTGAATGGTAAGTAGACGGAGATTATGGTGATATGACTATCCACGGGGGGAGAGGGGAATCACTTACATCTCCTAGTACGTTTCCATTCAAGCCTGACTTATGCCACAGGATTGCAAGTGGTAGAGTCAAATCTCGGATACAGGAGGCTCGGGCATAGGCAAGCGGAGCTATGGGATATGGTCTCGGCGGGAGAAGAAGGTTTAGAGAAGGTTGAAACACACAACCAATAAAAACGAATAGTTACAAGTAAAGACTTTCAATGGTAAAGTGCTACTGGGAGCTGTGGCGACTGGAAAAAATGTGGGAGGCTTGCTGTGATGACGAGGAAGCTTATGATAGCGATCCTAGATGCCCGTCGAACGCTGCGTATAGGACATCCGGAGATAAAATGTGGAATGTTTTAGAAGGGACAAGCCCATCCATCGCGTCCATGGACATCTTGTATAGAAGCACCCCGGTAGGAGGCCAAGCAGCAGCTGAGGTTCTTACTTGTGAGCTCCTATGGGCGTCCCCGTCAGACGAACATCCGTACTAGCTAGGCTCTCCTTATGACTGCCACGATCCATCTGGCTAATGTCGTCTTGGAGGCCGGGCGAAACGCCTTCTGAGTTGTGAGAAAAACGCTGGTCGTGAGCTCCCTAAGGGATGAGTCTGTGCTGAGGTAAACTTTCAAGGCCTCGAAATGGGCACCAGAAGTCCTTCATCGCTGGAACCTGAAGCTGTCGGAGATCTGGGCGGATGATCGGCGTGGAGTGAGCTGAGAGATTGATTCTTGGCCAGATAACCTGATCGGGGAAGACGGCGAGCGGCGTTCCCTGTGAAGGTGAGGTGATTCTCTGCTAAAGACAGATCATGGATATCCATTACTCTCCTGCCTGATGCTGTGGCGACAAGAAAGAGAGTCTTCTTGGTGTCCGCTAGAGACGTATGGTGAAGAGGCTCATAAGGAGTACTGTTGAGATGCTGGAGGGCTGATGGCAGGTCCCAAGCTGACACTAGAGAGCGTTCGGGCGGCTGTCGATGTAGCATTCCCTTGATTAGGTCATGAAGCGCTGGCGAGTTAAACACGGCCGTGCGGCAACTCCTGACTGTAGTGGGTGACTCCATCTTCAAACACCTGCATCATGAAGTCCGCCACCTCCTTAGAGTTGCTAGCAGAGGGTCCACTTGGTCATCCCTGCACCAGTTCGGTACTTCGGGACCAGTCTGGAAGTATAAGTCTTCCTTGTTGTGGGTCTCCTTGCCTCTCCAGCCACCAGACGGGTAGCTTGGAGCGAAAGGCCTGTTGCTCTGTAGGGCTGGGATGATGAAATTTGGCCAGAAGTCAGGTTGATAGCCCTTCAGAGTCCCCATCGGAAGGAGACCCCCGGAATCTTGATCAGGTCCTTCCTAATTGGAGAGTCACGGCTCTTGGCGTACAGCCGCGACAGGAGTCTTGGAAACCACGGGTGCCGAGGCCAATTAGGGCACCCAGAGCATGCCGGCCAGTGCTTGTCCTGGTGTTGTGAACTTGAGAATAACTCGAGGAACTAGGGAGATCGGAGGGAAGGCGTAAACTGCGACTCCGTCCCACTCCATTGTCAAGGCGTCCTGGTGAAGGGCCATTGGGTCCTGGGCCACGAGCAGTATGTAGGGAGCTGGGGCGTTGAGGGCGTGTTGCGAACAGGCCCAAGTGGGGTGTTCAAGCCTGTTGAAAACTATTCTTCATATCTGGGTTTGAGGTTGCCACTCCACCGACGACCCCCGGACTTTCGATGGCCCCGACTTCCATATGTCTTCCTCGATAGGGCCTCTGCCAGGGTGTGGTGTTGTCTTCCCCAGAAAGGTGAACGGCTGTCAGGGTGATCACGATGACGGAGACACCACTCCAGGACTTTGCTGTCTGTAGGCAAAGGGTGCGACTCCTGGGTACTACATGCTTGTTTATGGGGAGACGACCGAACATTGTGTTCGCACTGGACTAGGACGTGACTCCCTTGACTAGATGGACGAGACTGTCTCAGCGCCAGATAAACTCCACAGTTAACGTGTTGACTGTGATGCTGGCCAGCTTCCTTACCAAGTACCCTGAGAGTGCGAGTCTCCTAGGTGGGCTCCCCATCCGCTCTTGACGCCGTCCGGTCGTGAGAAGAATGTGACGATGAGGGGTAGTTTACAGTAACATAGGTTTTATACAATACATAAATAATGGATAAACCTACCAGACTTAATTGTCACTACATTTGCTATAGTGTGTGAACAAAGTAGTTATCATGTAAAGCAGATAAAAATACAAATAATGTGTTTCATTCGTAGTGGAAATTAGTACATTAATTCTTTGGCCAAGCTTTAACAACAAGTAATACTTTATGAAACTCTTATTAGAATTAAGGGTCGTATTATAAGGGTCTTCCCTGATGTCAAGCATGTCAAGTTCATTATGCTGTTTTTCTCAATCCAGGACCGGGGGTCTTTCGTCCTGGTGACATCAAGTGGGCAACGCGGTGGTGGGCGCGGGCTTCGAGTGGTGTCCCACGGTTTCTGGGGGGGTCCTGGCGCCAGTCTCTTCAACATCTTCGTCTCAGATGTGGGCGGAGGAGATTGTTCGCCGGGTGCTCCTACAGCAGACGACACGGGCACTTGAGTGCTGCTGACTCCTTTTAGTCCTTAACAGTGCTGCAGCAAGACCTAATCACTGTAGCCAATTCTTCCACCTGGTGGGCAGTGGGGTCTCGGCGGCCCGGGGACCGTCATCTCGTTTTCCACTGGCAGTCGATGCGCAAGGGGAGAACTAGGCATCACTCTGGGTGGAAGGGCTGTCACGTGACCCGGCGCCGAGGTGCCTTGGCGTCACGGGTTGGCCTCGCCTTGCTTTCAGTCCTCATACACCAGGGGCAGTCGCTGCCGGGACGCGGTCTCGTGTCAGCCTCCTCAGAGGGCCTCGCAGGACGGTTTGGGGTTCGCTTTGACACCTTACATACATCAACTGTTGCCTTTGCATACTCCCTGCGAATACGCTGCACCCAGTATGGAGTCACAGCGTACAGTCACACAAGATGGATGTGCTAATGATGCAATGAACTTGTTAGTGGTTGCCTTTGGCAACGCCTGTATAATACGCCTCCCAATTCTGTCTGGCATGGCTCCTGCAAATCTTGGGAGGAACTCTGCGGACGATCAGCTCGCCAAGAAAATGTGATGAACCTTGTGGTCTGGTCCCACCACCGGCACCCTTTGGGGATCGGAGAATTCCGCGGAGTCCACTTTGCTGCCCAATCCGTGGCGCTGCGGTCGCGGTATCCCTGTCGATCATCTTGGATCAATGACGGATGGTTTTGGATTCAATGTCGCCTCTGCTTTGGGCCTGGAGCAGTTTTGTGGACAGCCGTCTGGCAAGCCAGAGGCTGTGACCTTGGTGGGAAGGCTTGGGTCAACCTCGGCAGACTCAGAGCTGGCCGTTGTCGTGCAGGGAACTTCCTTCACGGGATCGGAGTGGAACCGTCACCGGGCTGCGGTTGTGGAGGGTCACGGACCGTGGCCACACCTCGTGGATGACTGTGAGGTTTACAAAGTCCCCAGAGGAATTCAGGCCCTGATCAACCTGGATGATGAAACTATCACAGCTGGTTAAATACGGATCTTCACTGTTATTTTGGACTTCACGAAACAACGAACGAAATTAAGTAATCTGTATCTTATAACTAGGATACTAGGCTGTTAAGATCTATTTTATTTATATAAAAAGTAAAAGAGTATAATATTAATTATGTTACATCTTCGTAGGTCTTGATGTTCCCTGTCATAAGTCAACTGATTTTTAACTAAAGCTATGCTGAAGTTATCAAGTATAACGTTTACGGGACATTAGCAAATTCAAATTTTCCGTTCCAAAATCACAATTTGAATTATTCCTGTTGACTCAACAATTATTTTGAACCATACCCCTAGACTGCCCCCCCTAAAGGTAACACAGCTTATTTACTACATTAATGGTGAGATCATTGTATTTATTTTCTTTCTTGTTTTTTTTACTATCATTTAATTTGTTAAGTGTGACTATAATCTAGCCCATAACAAATACATGAAATCAGAAAAATCCCAATTTTCGTACCAAAATACTATGTGAAGGTTTATCTATGATATAGCAATCATTGTATACCTATCATAGATTGCCCCTTTTAAAGTTTAAGCCTACTGTACTTTCTACTTAAAAGTAAAAGCTTCACACTTAGGTCAAAACAGAACTGTGTTAATGTGTTTTGATGCTTTGTGCTTACTTTAAACATGTTATGTGCATCATAAGTTCAATAACTATATTTATGAGAATGACCTTACATGCTCTGGAATGCTTATTTTCTTTATTTTAATTATCTTAATTTGTTATTAAGACGTAAATATAGTCCAATTACTTAAAAGTGGTAAGTTTCGGATAAAGCTTGTTTTGAAGATATCACATACATCAAATCTCAGAAAATCATATTTTTTGGCCAAAAATCATCTTTTTTGGCAAAACGGCCAAAAAAATAAATTTATTTTTGGCAACAATTTCTTAATGAGAAACTGTACATATTAAGGCATTAGATCTGACATGGTTGCCAGCTTGTACAAAACTGCCACATAATTTGTTTCTGACACATTTATGATACTTGGCTGGCTGTCTAGCACGCACAGTGACAAACCTGATCACACAAAGAAGAAACCTATGTTTGGGCCTCATCGAGACAGTTTCAGACTATGATATAACGGACATAACAAGTACTCAGAAATGAACAGCAAGGACCGCAACTGCTCTTAGCCGATACATTTGGTCATTAATTGATATTAATGTTCATATTCTATCAAATGGAAAATTCTTTCCACCGCAAACCATACTCTACATGCAGTAAGTAGTAAGATGGCAAATTCTCTAACGGCTAAATATTTTAAATCTGTGAGCCACACATGGCAACTTTGAATTCACAGAAAGAAACTCCTCAGCCAGTGCCCGGCCACAGAAACCAAACATCTCTATGTAATCTAACATAATATTTACCATGTTCTTTCCTTTTCGTTATTTTTTTTCAGCATCTAGTACAGGTCTTCATCTCTGAAATACGTGTATATTTTGCGATCTGCACTGTGTGCGTAACCTATCATACACGTGTATGGTGTGCGTATCCACCTTTACTCACACGTTAAGCACACACCAGTGCTTAATCCTAAAGCAAAAATAATAACATCTGCCAGGAATAAATGTTGTATTTGTACATTTTACAACTGACGAGTGCGGGTTCTGGTACTTTTTCATCCGTACGAAACAATATTGTATTGTTTAAAACACTTGTCTTACCCAGGGGGGGGTGGTAACGAACTTCGACTCCGGTTGCCGAGTAATAAAACGCTAAAAAAACAACGCCTTAAAAAAATTGTACAAAAGCGTCTAGTAAATGTTCTTTCATCCTTTCCGGTCATTTTAGCCAAAAAAAAAATGTGAAGGTAGCACATTCAACCCTTGGTTTAGGGGATGCAGTCAAAGTCGAAGGGTAAGGGGGGTGGTTGCCACCCAAGGATATTTATGTGGATTTTGACAAATATATGCACAGTATGGCCTCTTAAACTCTTTGTTTATGCTATAAAACTAGTCAATTTGCATCATTTAGAGCTGAACAAACCGCATGGAAAGCCGATATTCCTACGTTTTTTAGCGCAAAATTGGATTTTCGCCTATTTCTATGGAGAAAAATGCCATTTTGACGACTCGCGGATCTTGCTACGTAATTGTGACGCTATACTAGTATGTTTGGAACTTATGTGGTAGACTGGAAAGAGGAGACAATGAAGCTATCCCACTGGTATCAAAATCATAAGCATCGGGTTGCTTATAAAAAAATTTCGAGAGGGGTGGTAACCAACCCCCCCCCCCCCTGGTAACCGTGTTACAAAAAGGCTTGGTAAGACGAGGGTAAATGTACGAATTTTGAACCGATTGTTTCATTGTTTTATTCAGCTTCCGTACGGTTGAGCACTCTCTTCTCATGTATCATATATCTATATATATATCAATCATCTACTCTGAGTTGCCGCCACCCATAGATAGATATATATATATTATAAGATATAATAGATTATAGTTAATATCGATATTTAAACTTTTAGAGATATCTATAGATATATATAATATATATAATATAGAGATATATATTAATATATATGATTATAGATATAATATATATATACAGGGTGTCTCAGACAGAAGTACCACCTAACTAGTGGGGTGGTGACAATAACTTCAAAAGTGGTAATTACATTGATAAATTTAAAAAGAATCTTAAAAACCACATTCGTTTCAATATTTTGATATGTAACAGCACTCGATCGGTTAGTAGTTTTAAGAAATACGCGATTATGTAAACATGATCAATGGACATCTTCCAAGTTTTGTAATTAAAGTGATTCAGACAGAAACAGGCGAGAAATAATCAAGGCTTCTTATTTTTTCATTTGATTTCTTTAAAACCAAAATAAGATAATAAGTGATAATTGCGCCAGGTTCAACATTAATATTGCACATAATTACAAAAGAAATTTACATCTTTTCTTTTCACTTAAAAATTGAATAAAAACGAAGAAATGTCAGCGACATTTTCATCTTTTTGACAAATTAATGTTCCATGGCTGTCGCCAATAAGGCAAATCCTTTTTCATTTAATTTAAATTGCATATCATAGGCAGCTTTTTAGAATAGTTATGGCTTTGAAATTAATATTGAAAACGAAGTAAAGTTTGATAGTCAACTAGGTTGTGCATTATAAAAAATCTAAAAACGGTTTCAACCACCAAATGTTACCTTTTTCTGTTTGCAGATTAATTCAGACGTGTAGATTTTTCCGTTTTGATAAATGTTTTCAAGAGTTGTCTATCCAGCATGCCAACAAATGCCAAAGTAAAATTAAATGTAAGCGGTCAGTCGACCAAATCAACTCTTTAAAGTTCATAAGGATACAATGTTTATACTCCTGGCAAGTACTTATATAACACGAGTAGGCCTATATATTAAAAACGCGGAAGTTGATTGCACTCAAATCGCTTTAGTATTTAAATGTAAAGCCACCATCTTATGAATAAGATGTCTCAATTTGAATTAAAAACTATTGTGGATTCTTATAATTGGTACGGTAATTGATTTTTACGATTACAATATAAAACGACAAAATGGCAGAACTCACAAATTATAAACAAGGCCGGTATTTGGGAATAAAAAGAAGACAGCTTGAACAGATACAGCGGAGTAAGTCAGCGCTAGTGAACATCAAATCTGCATTGTTGTGAGCAAACTTGGAAAAAAGTGTCCATTGACATGTGGTACATAATCGCTTATTTCTTCAAAACTTATTTAATTAAAAAGTAAAAAGAAAAAAATAAAATATTGAAAAATATGTGGTTTTAAGATCCTGTTTAAGTATCAAAATGTAATACCACTTTGAAGTTACGGTAACCAATAGTTAGGGTGTAATTCTTTCTGAGACACCCTGTATATATAAATTGATTGAACCTGCTGGAAGGTAGGTTACTCGAGTTTCACGCTTGTGCGATTATCAGACAACTGGCTGCTATTCGTGGATACGGCGAATATATAGCGGGTTTGCGGACGTCGTAGAGAGAAGTTGGTGGTCGTTCGAGGGCGGCATGAGATGGAAGATGATAAATTACGGGACGGCGGAGAGGTTATGGTGGTAGGTGTATCCTAGGTGCATGCTCGCGTGGTTTGCAAGTAGAATGTTCACTCGTGGGGGACTTAGAGGTCAGTTCGGGTCGCTTGTTGAGTAATCTGCGTTTGTCGGCATTGATGATAGCCAGCTTCTCGCGGTGAGGCAGGGTCGCATTTCTTGGTCCTGCTTGAGTACGGTCGGCGCTGCTACTATTGACCACGTGATGTCTTAGGGTTGGTTGTTCTTCTGAGCTGCCCACGTACTGGAGAGCTGTGCTTGTTCTGGTGCTTTCATTTCTGAAGGATTTCTTGTGTTGTTGATCGAGTCTTGGGGAATGGTGGTTCCGTCAGTCCGATGTAAGTTTGGTTAAGTCCCTGTTCGCTACCTTGACTTGGCGCTGTAGATGATGTTAGGTTTCAACGTTTTTATTTTCCTTGCATGGGGCACAGGTCTCTTGTTGTCGGCAGTTACGGAACAAACCTGGTTTTCGCTGATAACCTGGATTTTCAATCGAAAAACCAGGTTGTTCGATCTTTTAAACGATCTTCATAAACAGTCAATCACTAATATTTTATTTTGTTTGTCAAATTCTTGGCTACCATGGCTTTTTGGAACATCAGTTGGACATAACCAGATCTATGGTTATACCCTTTGTAACCCGCAGGTGACAACAGTAATCAAAAGAAGTGCGGAAGCCTGAAATTGTTTTATTTTATCTTTATACCTAAGTACTTCGGCTGGTTTCGTGTGGATACGACCATGGCGTGCAAGTAAGCACATCTGAATGCTTTTTATATATCATGAAGGAAATTGGTCACAGTATGTAGAGACATTGGACTACAATAACAGCCAGGTCGTGTGCAGACACCTGCTTTGCTGGAGTTTCTTGAATACAAACGGCGTACGAATTTGGTTATTCTCCCCAGCATTTATACCGGGTCAGGTTATATTGGATTAAGTGTATAGGGAACGAGAGTAAATTGTAACATTGCCATCGAGGCAGAGTGAGAAGAAAACCGTACCTTGTCCGAAGCGTTACGGCAAGGTTTACATGTATCTCGAACAAAGGTGTAAGTTTACGAATGCGTATGATCTTTTGTTGAAACGTTGTATTTAATGTACCAACCCTTACCATCTTCGCCCTTAAAAGGGGTGGAACATGCAATTCTGTGTGTAACATGCATTCTGATTCAGCCGGCATGAAACTCTCATTAAACATCGATTCTAAACGTGTTTGACAGGTGGTTTGCTTCTCTATCTTCTTAAAGTGTACATTGTGAGTCAATAAAAACCCTACAGTCAACATATTTTTTTCCTTCAAAGGTTAAACTTTAACTTTGCTTAATGTTTGCTTTTGTTTGTTACAGGGATAAACAGCTATCCGAAAAACAAAAAAGAAGATTTTTTTATTTGGTTGTCTTGCGGACTTTGGGTTCAGAAACTATGTTCAAATTTTTCGGAGAGACGCTATAGTGCTGTTTGGCCGATTTGAGCCATATAATGCGGAGAGACTGACACCGAAGTATAACTCATAACATTTAAGCAAAGACATTCACACATGCAATTTCAGATGGTATCGATTTCTTCTCAACAAAAATATATCAGTTTGAATAAACGTTCTATTGTGTAACTATTGATAAGTAAAAAAAAAATATCTTCATCAATTAAATTACCATTGTGCAATCAATAAAGAGTCAGTTATTGAGAATCACTCCATATCAATGTCCCGTTCATAATATAGTGAAACGTGCTCAGAGATTTCTGACCCGCTAAGAGTAATTAATTTTTGCACTACCGTATACTCAGCGTCCTTAAATTGCGAGAAGAACTAAAGCATCGATTTTTCTTGTAATAAATTGGGAATTAAAACTTAAAATTCCATATCGCACTGTTTTTTTCAAGCGGAATACAAACATTCTATGGTTTCAATTTGGCTCCCAAGTTTCTTTGTAGGTTAAAACCATTACATCTTGCTGAAACCCAAAGTAAATTGTGGTCTTACACCAGCTATCTTGACCTTATTATTTGGGAAATTGAACATTTTTTAATCAGCATTTTCTTTTTTAATCTCCGCGATATTATTTTTATAATCATTCAATTACTCTCTCACCTTCTATTGTTTAACAATTCTTTGGTGTTAAGGGTTTTTACTCAAATCACTGCTGATGAAGACCATGTTACTCTATGTAAACGATGAATCTTTTTGGCTCAAAATCGGCAAACGGGATTTTACCTCTCTCGGCAAAATGGAATAACTTCTTCCTCAAAAGTTCAAAATTAAAAAAAAAAAAAATGTTTTTAGAAAGCCTGTTTATCCCGCTTTATACCAAAGCAAAATTGGACGCAAAAATAATTCTTAACATTTTAAGTACTTTTTTTCATCTGAATGTAGGTTTTTATGACTCACACTGTATAAGGATGCGCACTCCCGTTGGTGTATAAGGGGGCATCATGTGGACCCCTAAAACCGCTTTGCCCTTGTTTTTTACCCAAAACTCTGGTCATTGATGGAGTACGTAAACACAACCACATAACAGAAAAAAAGGAAATCGATTGTGCCGATTCAAAAAGGTCCAAACAATCCACAATTGTGTTTCGTATAAAATTCTCCCGCCGAAACATGAAAAAACCACTTTTTTTTCAGAAATTTTGGCACGCACATATAGGAGAACTTAAATACATTTACATAAATTACATGGCTGCTAGTAAAAAAAAAATAAAAAGTACTTCAGTCCTTGAAAGTAGCCAAAACAGGTTTTGAAAAAAGCGCCACCAAATGATTATTTATGATTAATTTGCACTAAATGGCATTGCATGGTTGTAAATATTTCAACCCAAAAGATGCGCAACATAATATTTAGGCAATTACATAAAACAAATTGTTGGATCCATATGGACCCATCTCTATACACAATAAGTATTAAATTCCCTATTTCGGGCCCTATTTTGACGTCTCTTTTAATGCCGTAACAATGTGGCGCCTGCTTTAAATGTTTCCACTTACTTTTTAGATATCTATAAGCTTGAAAAGTAATGCTTATATTTACAATTTAATGTAGATGCGCACAGGAAATTTCTGTTCCGAACGTTCCGGAGATAATGATATACAACGCGGCCTGGTGGAAATATTGGACCAAGAACGTTGGACCTCTGGTTGTTTCCTAAAATGGGGAGCTCCTCATCATTGGAGTTACAATGAAGCCGCAGTTGTCTGTCGTCAACTGGGCTTGTTGGGTTGTCTCGAGGCTTTGAAAATTGATGATGCAGAAATTGAAAAAGGGGGCATTGCGGAAGCGTGTTTAACAGAGATTCAGATGCAAAGTGGTAAAGAACCAACATTGTACATGCAGGGAAAATAGTCGAATACATCACTACCGCCCAAAAAACGGTTTGTGGTAACATGTTCAACGGTTTGTATTTCTATTGATTGTAGATATTATTGTAATATTATACCATCTATGAAACACTTGCCCTTACCTAAGCCCTTTTGCTGGCAAAAACACGCTTGCCAAGGGGCTTGTTCTACCTCTTTCTAAATTCGTTTTAAAGTAACCGACCCGGCTGATGATTTGTTTTACCAGACATAGCAATGGTCTTCTGCGACCCATATAATACCGCATTAAGTAACGCTGTACCTAGTATGGCGTCCCCAAAAACCGGAACATTATCCTTAAAAACTATAAAACTCTGTCACAGCAGCCCACCACACGCGATATTTCAAGGATCCTCCTCTTTACATCATACCGTCGCGAAGAAAACCTCGCTAACACCATTGTAAGCAGCAAGAGCCACCAGCAGGACTCTCCCAGCACCCACCCTTGCCAAAGACCCAGATGTAAAAACATGTCCTTTTGTCTCCAAACCAACGCCATCACTGCCATAAAGGTACTCAGCATTCATTCATCTGTGTGCAACATGCACCAGCAAAAGCTTGATTTACGCCATTGTCTGTATTCGCTGCGGCCACTCTACATAGGTGAAACTAAAACTCCTCTCGCCGTCAGATCTCTGATCACACAAGATCCATCAAGAACAACATCGCCAATAAACCCGTAGCAGTCCACTCAACAGCCAACAACTACAGTATATTGGACGTCAAAGTCGCAGTCATCCTACCACTAGTGCGGCACTGATCACATCCTGGGAACCGTGCTGAGCAACTTTTGATCGCCAAACTTGACACCTTGAAACCACACGGCATAAATGTGAAATTGACCATTTTCCAAATGTGACTGGATTCTGGGTTGTTTCCCAGTGGCGTATCAGGCCTGCCGTCTTGAGGGGGCAAATTTCCCAGTCTTGGGAAATTTTCCCTCGTAGGGGGGTCAAAAGGCCAATTTTCCCGGTAGAGGGCCTAAAAACGGCCTGTGATTTAGCATGATTTCTGCAAATTTTTCCCGGCAAAAGTCATCAGGGGGGGCAACCTGCCCCCAGGGGGGCAACCTGCCCCCCTGAACCCCCCTCCCCCCGCCTGTTACGCCACTGGTGTTTCCGTAACCTGGCCAGACTTTAACCTGACAAGGTTTATGAATTCACAACCTTGCCGGAATAAGCTGTATAGGTTGCTGAATTCACGGTGTTTCCGAAAAAACGAAAACTCCGTCATTTCGTTCTTTTTTTCCACAGTATGAAGTAAATCAGACATGCTTTATGAAAACAAAATTAATTTATGGTTCAATGGATGTATTAAGATCAAGATCATTACAATTTCCATGCACAATTTTGTTACACTCTGCATATAGATAATTTAAAAAATATATTACGATTATACGGTATCACCAAATCATATATCAAGTGACAACATATTCGCTAACCAATCCCCTTAACTGCATTTACATGCATTTTTGAAAAAGAGATACGGATCTCCAGAAACCCCTATACATTTGGTTTGGGGAAATTGACCTAGATCTAACAAAAAGTTTCCTTCCTACCATGCTTTCAGTGCTTTCAGGCCTATGCAACTGCAGTTCTCGGAGAGACATCACACACCATAAACTGTGAATAAAGGGCAACTAACATCTTTGTCCATAGCCGCAATGGTATAAATCTCATTATAAACCAACTCCCGTCCAACTCGGCTTCGTGGTCGTTAATAATTCCATATTGGGATCACAGTTATGGAAATTCCGTGACGTAGTAAATCTCCGAAGTTCGCCTGAAGATACAATTTTCCGAAGTTTGTCGATGTTTCTGCTGTGTTTACCATCAGCGATGGCACTGTGGCTGGATTAAACCGGTACCTGCCGAATTCACCTCCAAAGGGGCTTTCTTTTTTCCTTCGACACGGTCACGCATTTATACAAGGAATAATATTTTTGAGCGCCGTGCATGATATAATCCTTTCTTCCGCAGCCCTTGGGGGTATTGGAGGTTTCGGAGAGATATGCCAACGAGTTTGTGACCGTCCGTTCCATGATTCAGCCCTGATTTCAATCATGAATGATATGCTAAACTTTGTGAAATGCCATGACCATGGCGGGTAGGCTAAGGAGAGTCTGTACTGCGTTATACCAACTTACTGGTGAATTTTTTAGATTTTTCATTTTAATACCAAAAAATGGAGGCTAAAATAGTGTACTTGCCAACACTCCACTGATTCTTGACCGTAATATTTTCTTTCTCTTCCACGACTGAGAGTGTTGGCCAGTATGTAGCACAAGCCGTCCATGGTCTGCAGCATAAAGTCAAACAGCAAAGAGTTCCTTATGGTCCTCCTCCCTACAAATTCTGCAGCCTTGAGGAGTTGAGGGAATAAAGTACAGGATAAGGTTGCAGAAGTTCGCAGGGAGGGGGACCTATGGACGCTAGTTGTGACGTATCCGGTTATCACTCAAATCTGAAAGGAGGTAACATTTTCTAAATCGCAAGCCGTTCGGGTCATAATGTATTGCCCGCAACACATTAAGAAAGTAGCAACGCGTTGGAAATTACGCAGTGCAAAAATTTCACGTTGCCGAAAATTTCGTAACGCGTTGCAACTTTCTCAATAACACTTGCGACAAATCGAAAATTAAAAGATTTGGCCCTTAGAATTTCTGCTGACGTGTTTAATAAAAATTAACCCCATGATGTATTAGCACCGTTGGCAAGTTCGAGCCATCAACCAAGGCAGCTTCACACTCACAACCCATTGTTCGTTCCACCGTTGTGATCTACCCACCCTACCCTAACCACCACCCTCTTTCCAACCAAGTTACTCTCGTAGACCGTTACAGAATCATACGCTCATAACTAAGGGTTAACAGTGGACCACAGACATACCCCCCACCACAGTTGTCTTCTTTCTGCAATTCCTGTCCGACGACACAAAATCAACATGTAGACTTAATTGTACTTAACGATTTACAATATTTTTTGTTTATGTTTTCCCAGGTCCCTCTGAAGTCATCTGCCTGTTACCTGTTGCCATAAGAATAAGAATGTCACAACAAATCTGTGAAGATCCTTTAATTTCCTGGAATGGAGGAGCATTCATAGACAATACTTATTTGCTGAACTTTAAGAAAGTGTTGATGTTTATTGGCACACAGGACACTAAACCATAAAAGATAATTAAATTACTGACTTTTTGTTTAAAAAAACAAGCTTGATTGGGATTACTTAATTACTGCTTGATCTATTCTTCTCTGAGGACTGATACTGGATTTAATGTTTGGAAGATCGGTAATCTTTTTTTCTAAAATATTTGTCACTGATAAGGTCAAATGGAAAAAAAGTTTCTCTCCCCAGAGTCTTACAAATTTTTGCAAAAAAATCCTTTTTGAGCTTTCTCTTGGTTTGGTTGGGCCCCGTTTTTTATTTTCATGTGATCATACAAAAAAAAAATGACTAAATTCATAGAGCTTTTGTGACTCTGCATACTTTGCCCGTAGGTGTGTGAGACAACCTTTTGAAAGGTGCAACTTGTTTTATAAAAATATACAAGTCGTTGTTATGCTCATTCCTAAAAACTCAAATTGCCAACCGAATTATTAATTTTAGCTTTAACCGGAATTCATAACAATTTTTCCAAATATTTAATTACCTTCACATCCCATGTGAATTCCTAAAAGAAAATGGACTAGTAATGGACATGCTTATTTTTTAAGAGTTACGAAACAGCAAATTTAAATGAATAAAAACACCCGGCATGGGGTTTGCATCGGAAGCCACTTTCATACGCCTTACTGGTTTTTGTGACACAAAATGAACGGGCTCAGACACTCATTGGATTTTCATTCATGGCTGTAATTCCATCAAATAATTAATCTGACAAATTAAACCTGTAACCATATCTCTGTGGCCCCAAGTTGTTTGCGAATGCCGCAAGCCACTTCTGTATTTAATACGGCTTTTTAAAAAATTTTCTTTTTCTTCCCCTCCCTGAAAATTTTCCTGTCAATTTCCTGATTGGGAAAATGGTAAATGCCTTATCAAGCTTCAAGTATAGCAAAATTCAATAGTAGAGAATTTGTTAGAGCAGTAAAACCTGTGCAATGATGCTTAACAATTTCTGCAGTGGACTCATTACTTTTTAATTCTTGATAGGTGCAGTCTTCCACACGAAATACTCATTGACTGCTAACTTATGATGAACATATGGTATATACACAGCAACATCTTAGTTTGGGGTAATGGTTTACAACCGAACGACTAAAACAGTTCACAAGTAAATAATCAAAAATATATCACCTAAACCTTTGCACATATTGAAATACAATAATTGTGCAACACTGGATTTTAAAGATTTTCATTGTTAATCTATGTCTGCTTTATTATTATGCAGCATCACAATTTCAACATGAGAGGTGGCCAAGATTATTGTTTTCCTCTAAATTATTTGAAGTTTCTATACGGTTGGCCTTATTTATTTGCCGAAACAAAACAAACCAGGCTCAGTGCACCCTTGGATTACACGCTTTATATTCTGTCATAGTAATAAAATGTATGTAAAAACGGAATAAGCGTGGACTCCCAGGGTGCATTGAGTCTGTTCCTTAGTCAACAATCAAGCACCGGCAAGCATTGATGCATCAATAACAATTGTAATGAATACATGATTCCGCATTTGTTCTCCTCCGAAGTCAATTGTATAAAATTTGTTCCCAATGGAATGGGAGTGTGCATACAGTAAGAGGTTTTAAATCCCCCTTGGTATGGCAATACACCAATGCATCGTGGTAATGAATTCCAATACAAATACTTCCATACAATAAACCCGGAACCACATACCCAAAGATTAGTTTATTTTTATTTTTTTTTTCAAATGACTAATGCATTGAGTCTCCTTCGGTTAAAAACTTGTTTGATGTTTGCATGTGTAAGAATTCTCGTGAAAAAAAGATACTGAAAATTAATATAATTTGTTCAAGAGAATGATGTTGATTTGAGTTGCAGTTGTTTTGGTTAAAGGGCCCAAAAATATGTTTGTCCTTTTCCGATCCCCTCAAGTTGTCCGCCATTTTTTTTCGTTCAGTCCCACCATAGCGTACACCTTTGCAAAAGTGCTGGATACTGACAAACTATGCATTGGGCCTGTTCGTATAGGCCAGATCAGTAGGACTCTGCTTCGCGTTCGACCACATGCTGCTAAGATGTCAACGAATGGGTGCAGATGTGAATGAAGACACGCAGTACAAGACTAAAGGTTTAATTTTGAATAGCAATGATTAGCATGCATCTCCTATTCGTATTCCCCAACTGTTTAATGACAAATCTTAGCAGCCCGGTCCAAGCCTTGTGTAGTCATCCAATTGATTCTGCTTATTGAACGAGGAATGTGAAAATTCAGTATCCATCACTGTTACAACTGCATTGTGGGTATGCCATGGGTGGACTAAAAAATCGCTGACCTGCCCAACATTGGGTGGCCTGTGTGTTGGAAAAGGGTAACCCTTTTTTTTTGGGGGGGGGGGGGGGGGGCTAAGTTGTGCGTCTATCCCTCATGCTCATAATTGTTGCATCAAGTACGCAACCTTTTTCTTTATGAAAATTTTGGGGCTAATTAACATTATACCCTTTTATTTCTATGTTGTCTTATTGCAGTACAGAAAACACATTATACAAAGTAGGTGACAATGGTATAAGGTATTATACCAACATTTTTGCAGGAAAAAAATAAGCCTGGCAATACTCTTACAACTACACTCATATTAACTTACTTGCGCAATATTTTTTTTTTGACACTTCATAACGTACTCTTGCTTCCCCCCCCGCTAAAACGGCGCACCGTCGCGTTGCACGTGACATTGTATATGCATATCAACACGCCGTTTTGACGCCATTTGTGTGTCCAAAAATCTAGCCCGGTATACTATCTCAGAAGAAATGCCCAGCAGCACTTATACATTGCAAATGGAATTGATTACTATTCCTGTAGATTATAAACTTCATAGTTTAATTCATTTCGCTTTTTTTCTTTACTTCAAGGTTGCTGCAGGTAGACAATTGGCATTTAATTTGATTTTTTGTTCATTGATCAGTCATTATAATTAGCTACTGTCACTGACACTGTAATTCTTGGCACACCAAAGTCTCAGGGCGTATTGTGATGTGATTCCCATGGGCACCTGTCAAGGAAAACCAAAACAAATAGTACCAATTTGATTAAAAGCCAAGTTTCCTACAGTTTCACTCATTTCATTTTATATTGTTGTAGCTACACATACGGTTACTGACCAGTTGTTTACCCCTCGTAGTTCTAAAGGCATACGTACTGGTTAAGATGGGTCCATTTATATGTTCATTGTTGACGGCAAGTGACGACGCAAGAGGTCCGAATCAGGAATCGAAGTTTGAAATAATTTTAGTAAACGCTTTTTTCATACACAATGAACATGATTCATTACAGAAGTTTGAGTGTGAACCCTTGCATTATTACTCGTGTTTTAAAACACTGCATATGGGCAACATGCCAGGTTTACGTGACTGTAGAAGGTGTGACCATTTGAGGTTGAATTATTCTAAAGTCATTTCAGGTAATAAAATTCAGTACATGATGGGTAAAGCCGGTGTGAAAGCGGATTAATTCCCCAGCGGGACCACAGTCCGCTGAGTCCGGGCTCCATAGACTTAGACGGAATAAAACAGCGTTGACACTGTTTCGTTCAGAAGTCAACTGAATCGAGTGCTATTTCTTTACCGTTGTAGCCGGACTAATACTACGTCGGACTATAACACCGACTTCTCGCCTGCCATTGGGCATTGCCTGGCCCTATATCCCCAAATTCTATCAAAAATCTTGGGCATCATGCCTATATTTTCCCCCCTCAATCGCATGCACGACCTCTCAATTCATATAAAAATCTATCATGATGAACCACTATTGATGTAAACCACGGTGAGCTAAGTACAGTTCCATGGCCAAAGCCCTAGACCATCCTCTTTGCCCCTGCTCTAAATTGCACACGATTACAGGATACTTTGCTTTGTTCACGACCTGATCTAAACACACCCGTACCACTCACTGGATTTCCGAAATCCAGTGATTTTCTGTAGGAACCCAATATTCAGCTATGTCCGCAGTAAAATCAATGTCCGACCGCAAAACATTGCTCACCATTAGTTTTTTCTACCGTGGTATTTTTGTAAAACAAAACTTGTCAGACCACCGGAAACTTTTTTGAGTCATAATTTCAATACCCCAGAATTGTGGCTTACCTCGGCAATCTTCACTTCACAAAAAGCATTTCAAAGTAAGCCACAGCAAATTGTCCTAACTTGGCGAAGAAACGGTCAATTTTCATGGGGATGTCAGCATTCTCATCCAACAAAAGTCCGTGTTCGGATATTACAATGCGCATGTGCTTTGGGATTCCCTTCCTTTCAGGGAGGCGAGCTCAAAATCTCCTATCATAGTTATCGCGTCATCCGTAAATCTTCGGATTTCCTGAGAACTTGTGAGTTGTTGCCGTAGGACCCCCAGCGATGCCGGTCACGGCTTCATTTGCATATTATGATCGTTTCGTTTACCACAGTAAAGTTCGTATTGTAAGCCCTGCTGGACACAACCCCTGCTGCATAACACTGTCAAAGAATCAACCCCCTCGCCGACCTTTCTGTCGCACTCTGCTAAACTAACTCTACAGTTTCCTTTTCAACATCTTACAGACATGGCATACTGCCTGTATCCCCAAGACCAGATCAATCTCTATTATACCTAAGACAGAACTAGCACCGGGCAGCAATCTCCCACTCAAGGAATGGTCAACCTAAACCGGATCGCACGGGGGATCGGGTCGCTTCATGCAATATGCACCGATGGGGGCTGCGCCATCGCAGCCTGCCATGTGGTTCTTCATCACAGACTGCGGATCAATTCCAATGAATGGCCGACCTTTCGTCCACGGTGTCACAGATTGTCTCAAACCCCAACCAATCAACAGCTTGTTGGCTCCAACGCTTACAAAATATTTACTGTCTGCCTCATACGCAAAAGAAGAAACAAGAAAGAACCTTTTTGGCGGTGATCGGCAGATATTCTTTGGGGAGTTAGGGACCTACTTTCCAAAGATTACCAAAAAAGCATTAAAAATCTTTTCTTTTTCATCATATCTCCTCCCTCCTCCCGGTAAACTTTCCCATATTCCCCAATAATCCACGGGTGCACTTAGTGACTCCTAATTTTATAGGGTCGAAGTCCTTGTTAACCTCACAATACTAACCTACCTAATCTTTTGGTTGTTTACTAATGGCAGATTTTTTTTTGACTTTGAGTGACAAATGTATATTTCTTTGCAATAAATAAACCATTTGTGCCACGGGACAGATACCAGCGATGTCCGTGAATGGCGCCTACATGGTTAATGACTCAAACAAATGATGTGGCTAAAGCAAACTCAAATTGAAAAGAGCACCGCCACATGTAAGTTCATGACGGCTTGAATTTCGGACACATTTACGGTGTCTGGGGAATGTGTGTATTCCAAAATTGAATTTTAAAATAGAAATCTTAGATGTCTGCCATTTTGGATTCATTCACGCACTGCGATATACCTAATGTCTACCCATAAATGATTCTCGTCCCGTGCAATTGAAGTTAATAGGTTGTCCACCAGGATATTGAAAAGGTTAGATTCACTCAACGATTGTGAGTTCAGCAAAATGGGTGCGAATCAGAATGCGGGTCATTCTCAAGACGGTGGGTAGTAATGTGTTTGCGTGGTAAGAAACGCAATCATCTGAATTATTGGCTTTACCCATGAGTGCCATGTGCCAATTGCTTACAATGAAATCTGCGGGATTTTGTAGCGACGGAGTAAGAAATTCGCCATCGAAGTGGTTACATAACTCCTTAGTTACTGGAGCACGCACCTTTTGGAATGTTATGCAGGCCGTAGACGTGTGTAGTGATCATTCGATCGTTTTGCAAGGACTCAAAGCGTGAGCAGTTGACATAGTAAAGACCGGATTACACGTAACACTTACGCTAGCGATAGTAGTAATCATAAAGGGCTGCTTTCAAAAGCAAGATAGCACATTTTTTGAAGAGCACCGCCCAATTTCCAAATATTGAGAAATCTCCTAGCTGCATTGATAATTGGCTAGGTAAACTTATACTGTGAATGGTTTTAGAGCTAGAATTATCTGTGTCGCAAAAGAAAGAAGGCATTTGTTATAGATCATTAGAAAAATAGCGGAGATTTCCAGGCTGTACGCAGGATTTTTTAGGGGGGTGCGGGTCTCGAAAAAGTGTACCTTTTTGGAAAATGGGGACCCAACCCCCCTAAAATGGTCCTTTTTTTTGGATGTTTTGACCATCTCATCACCAAATTGGGACTTTTTCCGCCACATTTTCTCAGTCTAAAGTTTGGACCTTTTATAAAAAATCGCAAAATGATCTTTTTTTCCCTTTTTGTGGAATTGGGGGTGCAACCCGCACCCCGCACGCCCCCTTGCGTACGGCCTGGAGATCTACGATAATAAACGTCTGCTGGAAAACGTCCCTTCAATAGGGAATAGCCGGAAATTGCGCTACGCTCGGCATGTTGTTCCGTCTGTTCAGGAGATTTTGTTCCGTCGGTTCAGGAGTCAATTTAGATTCATTTTCGTGAGGTGGCACTCTTTCATCATAGAAGAAATAAGTTCATAGCGAACGGTTAACAAACAGACTTGACGAAAGACTAGCCTGCTCACGATATTTAAATCTAATGACCGTTAATGGAAATTACAACTATTTTGCCGCGCGGGATTTTTAAGTCAATATTTTTCCCTAAATTAAATCATGGATAGTATCTAAGACTTTTGAACAAAGGTTTTAAGAGATCATTTTGTATGTCCACTTGGACCAAGACTGCCATAATAAATGCCGTAGCAATTCCCCAAATTACCGTTTGGAATCCCCAATGCCCAAATCGCCCTGACACAAGACAAGACAGAAGACACCCCCCCCCCCCTGTTCTAAATTAAAATCGCTTCTTTATACAAATAGGCATACTCATTTTTTATTTAGTATTGTCATTAGCAGGCATCGTTTACTAAAAACAATTCCCAACACAACTCTGTAAAATCCAAAAGTTTACAATTGGGACGCTGTTCATTTGAAAAGGCATGTATTGGTGATGTTAAGAGATAATTATTACGTGCATCCTGTGACGCGAAACGTGTTATTTAAAGTAAGTTATTGCTAGCCATGATAGCCAGGCGTGTTATCAAAAGAGTCAATCTTTCTTTTAGAAACCATGTCCGGGCCCAAAAAACAAAAAAAAAAACATGCGAAAGTACGTTTAAATTTTCCCATTGATATAAATGATTAGCCTTTAAACCCTCTTTTTTGGCTGCCGATGCTATTTCGTTCTTTTCCCTGCCACGCTTGATTCAAACAGTTTGATGCACTGTCACTCTCTGATCTCTATATACAATGGATTGGAAACCATGGGCTTCGTAATTGAGGCCCTGACGGCCTATTGGTCATCCAAAAAGAGTCCAAGCGGTGGTTAAGAGCCGGTCATTTATCAAATTGTTTTCCCATTGATGGGATCAGCCGACATAACATATAGGCTGGAACTACTGATCTACCGGGAAAAAATTGCAATAGAATTTCTTTTCATCACACACAATGCATTTCTCTAAGGTCCCCAAATGACTAAAGTCAAAAAAATATCCAAGTGTGTTGAAAGTACGGCCCCTAATTTTGACATAAATCCAAAATGGCCGGCCAAATTCCTCGTTTTTTAATTCATTTTGTGGATAGCGAGTCTAATGCTGTTGCAGCCCATAATGATATTTTTACTTACAAATATAATTTATGCTCTGTAACGTTATATAAAATACTTAACCTGATTGTTTAATCATAAATTCAAAAATGGCCGCCAATTTTTCAGATTTGTATTAACTTTTTTCTGTATTTCTTCTCCTGATAGCTTTGCAGTAACCTAAATTTTTCATTTCACAATAAGTGTATTATTATTACTTCACATCTTATATGAGAGAAGCTAGTGATGGACTTTTTAATCTTTTATCCATATTAATACTATTTTTTCACCTGAATTTCTCTGTAACTTGTGTAATCAGCCGTGTGCCGAATGCTGCATTACATCCATGTTGGCTGAAAGTAATCGTAGCACGCACTAAAATATGATAAAAAATATTACGTCTGGTGGAGAATGACTATGCTTCTAAACAACCGCCAACTGCTGTTTGATAGTAAGAGTCCACCTACCTTCTACTCAAGCACTCTTTGGGCGTTTACGTTCTCCCGACGCTGTCAACATCACCGGGGCATATCCCGATCCACCGGCATCCAGAAGATCCTCCCGAGATTCACCCATCAGGCACTGTCTTTATCTTGGTTATCAGTGACATCAATGTCACACTCCGGCCGGCTTTTAAACAAAAGAGCTTAACTTCGGAAGCCAATTGACCAAATTCAACAACTCCATAGTGAATTGTCACCCAAGATGCCAACCTGGCTTCTTCGTCTCTAACATCAACGACCTACTGCGGACTTCCTACTCTATTTTCTCCACCAAGCATCTAACAATTCATTCCAAGAGGCAGACCCTACAACCCCTGTTGAGAAGAATGGCGACGAGGAAGATATCCAAAATCAATTTAACACCACCTCAAGCTGCAAGGCCTGGGAACACTGTCACAAGTTCACCGTTTGCGGTCCAGTACGCAGCTAGTGTCCTTCCTCTGCAATTGCATCGTCACCAAGGCAAAGGCAAGACCATTCCCCACATAAAAGCCTGCTCGTGCTGTTAACGAAGATATTTAACAACTTCTACCAACCTCTCCACCGTCGAGTTCCATGTCTTAACATTTCACCTATGAATCACCGAAGCATCACTTTTTTCAAAAATGGGAAATTAAAAAAAGATTCCCCGCAATGACGGCCTCCACAGATTCTGGAAGTATGGAACCTCTTTGCGGTAGCCTCTCCAATTCTTTCTCGCTACTTCTATGGGATCATCAACATTCCCTCAATATGGATATTTCAAAGGTCAGTGTAATCCTGAATCCACAAACCAGCAAGCGAGCCCCGCGTTACAGACCCCTTCGCTGCTACTCACACTTATAAGCTGCTTGTGAGCGTAGGTCAGATATGGTCAAGCAAATCATCCTCACCCAAATGGCTTTCAAGAGTTAACTCAACAACAGATCAGATAGCAGACTTGCCAATGCTATCGAGACAGCCTTCCAGAAGACACAAAGTTGGACAGTCTTTAAGATAATCTGCTTGGCTTCCTCTGATAAAGTCTGACATGGATGTCTCTACCTTAAGCTACTCAAAATCTTCCTGATGTCAGCTTGTCAACGTTCATAATACTGCTCATCCCAGATCTTTCATCATCGGAACATCAAAAGTGGGCAATGACATAGAAAGCCCCAAACTTCGGGAATGTTGCCCCAATGTTTGTCTGGCACCCAGTTGCTTCAGCATTTATGTCTCAATATGCGAAGGTAGTTTTTTGCAGTACTCCCTACAAGACGATATGGTCTTGGAATGCTGCTGATTGAAAACCAATCACTGTAAGCCAGTCTCCCATCGATGGCACTTGAACTCTCAGCAACCCAAGACTGTCGGCTCTATTTTCCCCCTTGCAAACACTGCGCTAAAAAGAAATTAACAACACCAAGAACCTTGTCGTCTAATTGACCGCCGCCGACGCCCGAGCCGTACTTTCCATCAACACACCCAGACAGTCGCTGCAGACACAGTCTCGTTTCAACTTCCTCAGAAGGCTCGCAAGACTGGATGGATTGCATCCTTTGACACTTTTTACAACACACAACTGTTGCTTTGTTGGGCATACTCAACTACTCCCGACGAATCGAATATGTCTGCCCAGTATGTCATTCACAGTGTACATTCACAAAAGATGATTGTCATTAAGATGAATGCAATGAGACTTGTTAGCGGTTGCCTTTGGCGACGCCTGTAGAATATTTCCAATTTCTTCTTTCTGGCAACCCCTGCAAACATTTGAGATCTTTCATATCGATCAAGCTGGCCAAGAAGTGTGACGAACATGGTAACTTATTCCTCCTACCAACCTATTTAGGGTCAGAGATTCCCGGAATCCCTTTCTACCCATTCCATACACTGCAGTCGCACATCCCTATGATCATCTGGATCAATGCCATGCCAAATGGTACCTGAGCAATGTCTCTTCTACCTTGAACCTTAAGCAGTTTGTTGACAGCCTATCTAGCAAGTCCAAGGTTGAGACCTGATAGGAAAGCATGGGTCCCCTCAACGGCTCAGAAACCGCACAAGTGGCACGTCTTGATGCTGGAGGTCTTAGTCCCCATTCTCATTGAAAAACCTGAATTCCTTATATTCCTTGATGGTAATTTGTATATCGCCGAAAAAAACTTTTTCTAATTGAAAACTATGTCGATGAATTAATTGGAACTCGACTACGTCCTGTTTACCATTTGAAAAACCTGGATCTTCATCGTAAATCTGATTCTGGATGAAAACGTGGTTGTTCTTGGGTGTATGAAAAGATGGATTCTCTCTGCAAAATGCTGTTTTTTTTATCAAAAAATTATTTTCATGGAAACTAGTATAATCGCGAATCAGAATTTGCAATTAAAACCTATTTTTTTTTGAATTAAAAAAACTCTGTTTATATCAATCGTAACTTTTTTTTAAAAACCGATATACTAAGTGTCAATGAAAATCAAACTTTTTTCACCATCAGGAATCCAGTTTTTTTTGTTGAAAAACTGGTATTCTCTTCAAACTAACACATTTTTTTTTCATTTTTTAACTTTAGTTTGTATACTGTGCTTTGTAATGATATGGGAAACACTTTTTTTTGTTTGATGCCCCAAAGGGCCAGGAAAAACATATCAAATATTCAACTTATTAATATGAAGGGTAACAGGTATTTAAATTATAATAATACAAAATTTCTTTGTGGTATTGTGTATATGCGCGCGCGCGTGTGTGTGGGAGGGGGTGTAAAATGGAAGTATGTTTGATTTATATAGCCAGGCTGTAAACAACAAATCTAAATGTGTTATGTCCGTATTGCAATAATATTATCTAAAACCTATAAAGTTTGACATCTGCTTTCAAATGTAGAATTGCGGCCATTTTGGATTTAATGCAAAGTAGGTATACGTCTAACCAACGCCGGTATGGGTGTCTGTATAGACAATAAAATAAATACAGTCTAAATGTCATAATTTAAGGTATTTCAGGTGCAATAATTTTAATAATCAATTAACCATCATGTAAAAATCTTAAATTGACGTCCATTTTGGATTTATGCAAATTGAGTACACTTCTGTCAAGAGTGAATGGTGTCTGTATAGACACACAAAATTAATGTAATCATAATATACCAATTTAGAGAGGCATTATGGTGCCAAGTATTTTAATAGTATACGCAAGTCCTTTTAAAAAATCATAGGATTGGCGGCCATTTTGGATTTATGCAATTAGTCATTTCCACCACTTGGATTTTTTCTGGACTTTTAGTATGTCATTCTGGGCCTTTATAGTAAATGCATGTAGTGAACGAAATTCTCATTGCATTTTTTCCACACCTTCCCTAGAAGTAAGTTATGTTTCTCATCCTAAACTACAGAATTGAAGCCAATTCAGGAGCCATTGTATTTGAGCGTATGGTATGGCAGTCTCTAAAACGTGCACCCTGGATACAAATTCTGTTACCCGGTGTCTGGAACTATTGTGTTCGGTATACCGATGTCCCACCCCGTTGCTCCATTGATCTAATATACAAATTACTGTTTTATTGTGTAGCAACCACTGTATAGATATCAGTGCCGCAACTAGTTCCATATAGACCCGATTATAGTTCGACTATGGTGACCTTTTGAAATAATTTAATATCGTGACAGATGGATTCCTATGCTGCGTTTGTACCCTTTTTTTGATGCCACACACCTCTATGTTTTCAACAAGTAAAGGTGTAATTAAAATATCAGTGATTTCCAGCGACTTTTTAGGTGATATTTTCAGTATCGTACAAAGAGGCTTAGTCTAAAATATTATATGTATAAACGCGAACAAAACCCTGTGCCTGATTTAGGGCTTTCATTTTAATAGAAGAGCCACTTGAAATCATTTTCTGTAGGGATTGCCCGAAGGTATTTAACTTTTGGTGATAGGTTTAAAATTAAATGTCAACTGATTTTTTGAAAGGCCCTCCATGAATTTCAAATTCAATTTTAATTTTATGAATATCATAAATTGCAATGATATTCATTACTGTCCGTTCGGCAGTGGCGTAGCCAGATTTTGTTTTACGAGGGGCACAGATTTATGAATGTACCGGACGCGTGGATTGTACCGACAAACAATTTTTTTTTTTACGGCTCCTACTCTCGCCGTTTGACCCATTTTTTATAGAGCTCTCATTTTAATATCACGTCAAACCATCAAAGCACCAGAGTTTAAACAAATGTCCCGACGGACCATTATGTCCCCAAAACATCGCGTCGGAGGCCGCACGTGCCCCCCCCTGCCCCCCCCCCCCCCTCCCTTAGCTACGCCACTGTCGTATGTGGCTTGTGAAGTTTATAAACGACCCATTGAATTCCCCGTGTTTGCTCAAAATGTGAAATCATCTGGTCAACATGATCCTCAGAAAGGAAAGCCTAATGAAATAATACTCAAATACTATATCATCAGAATTGTTTCTATTACGGGCAAACATTTCTCAAACCCCTGTATCCACCAAGTGCTTTGAGATAGGACGCTTAACTTTTCTTGAATCTATGAGCACTTTAACACGGAAGGAAAGACGACCTGCAAGACGGCTAGTGGAGGATCTACAATCAAATGAAGGCCTCCTTGAGTTAGGCTCAAAGAAGGGGTGTTGGGGTCTGTGTGCTTTTCGAGACGTACTGGATATTATGATGTGTTCATCTAACTTGTAATTTTCTGGGATAAGCCTGGGAAAGAAAATAACATGCCGCATTATGGAATTCTAGTTTGCCTTCACAACCGTTTTCCTTGACGGATCGGGTTCAAGGTTTATTGAGCTTCTTAAGGCGTAGGTCTGCCACCAGCGACAGAGGATGGAGTGGGTCCCACGATTGTACCTACGAGCACGCAATCATTTGGCAATGTGGCAAAGGTAATGAACTTTCGTCTCTAGAATGTCTATGTCTAATTTGTTCCTTCTATGTGTAATACAAGTAATTTGAACACCACATTTAAATTTTAGTTTTAGTCGGCCTACGTGGCACATAGTTTAACATCTTTAATTTCATGACAGCAATTTAATGCGTTCATGGCCCATTTGGAACTCTGAAAAGAGTGCACGCTTCCCATTTTACTTCAGGTTTTTAACCTTAGTAACCCCTAAAGTTTCATACGGATGACAACCCTTTTTAGGCGCTGTGTACCTAATACCACCCCCCTTAATTTTTTGGTACATTTTAATCTGAATGGGACCCTATTTTTCCCTGGTCGAGGCACATGTACCCCCACTTCACTAGGGAGTGCCCCGCATTAGTTGACCAATGTGTTGAATTAATGCCGCTGCTAATTTTGCTAAATACGATCTCCCATCCCTATTGAGTCCTGCCAATCATCAAAATTACTCAAAATGAATTTCTGGGGCGGGAAAACTACGGGCCATCATCTTGATAAGAACCAACCATTTCCACAAGGCCTAGCACTTGTAAGTGAATGCATACCATGCAACATATGTTCAATACTAACAGAAATAGAAGCTCCCTTACCATGCATTTATTAGCTATATACTTTTGTCGAAATAGACGTCCACGTAGATAAATGCAAATACCATGTCTTCTAGTCTCACCCTTTTTCTACCTTTTGAATGTGTTTGAGAGAGCTTTTACTGTTAGTTGCCAGTAAAAAAAACCTGTAGCAATTTGGTCTAGTAGGTGTCCATAGATTTTCATAGATTCAGTGGACTATAAGTCAGAATCAGAAGTATTCAGTATCTGAAAACAAGGTCCTTCGGTCCGTTCGTTAACATTTTGAACATCCTAACACCTTTTAAGCAAGGGAACACGCGGTTTATGTATTCCGAAGGTGTCGACTAAGGTGTCAGGGTGTCACTAAAAAGGTTAGTCTAGTTACCAAAAATAATCTCATAAATACCCATTTCAAGATGATAGAAACCCACACATGAGTTTCGGCTGATCGGTGGCAATTGTTGACGTGCGGAAGATTGGCAATCCGATTTTATAACATACATGACCCCCGGTTGTCTGTATCAAAGGAATGCCCGGATTATGAGCTGACGTTCTGTCTTGAAATGGGTTATTCTAAAAAAAGTCTCTACTATCTGTCTTCGTCACACTCAGCCATTTTTGAGAACCACAACTGACGTAGGTACTATTTGGGAAGCACTAAGTTTGGACTCGATCGCCCCTGTACAATCTAATCTGTATGCCTTCGTTGTATGCACTCGGAAGATTAAAGAATCCCGAAATCATTCAATATGCTGAATTTATAAAGTTGCTCAATAACATTAGGTAATTAATTTCGTGGACCTATTCACTTTATGTAGTAGACCATTTCCTGCCTTTAAGATAAGCTACTTTTGTGTAGAGTGGCGGAATTTGAGATATGGTAAACAAAGTGATCGTTAATTCCGCATATAAGGGTTCGATGGTTTTTATTGAGAATAAAAATGAGATTTTGTGCTTAGTTTTTAGGCCGTCTTAGATGTGTCCCTAAGGATGGGCAATCCAAGTTTTGAGCGGTGGATGCGGTGCATAACAACAAACGTACCCTTCTTGCTCCCGGTAGGGGATAGGTTTTTAATTACATGAATATGTACACTTAAAAACGAAAAATCCATAATTGTTTTGTTTTCTGCACCCTTAATGGAAGGAGGGAGTTCCTAGGGACTCGTACTATTCTTTTCTAATAAACAGGGGTATCTTTTTTCATGAAAGATACGGTATCCTACAGTTAGACAAAAATATGAGTCGGAAAAAGTATATTCGTTCGTCGTACAGTGTCCAATTTAATTTGCGTTTCGTGATCCTAGGCCCTTAATTTTTGTTTAATGGTTCACTGGCTACGCCCCTTCTCTAAACCTCTAGTCCGTCCTTTCATGGTTATCACTACACTACCGACAAAAATCCAACACTGAAAAGACGTTTTCAGATGCACATAATTCTGAAATTTCTTGATTTAGTTGCGAAATATACTGCAACCCGACTAAGCAAAATTGGACGCAATGTTGTTGCTTCACAGGGGGTTGCGTGGTGTTGTGGGGGTGGTACACCGCGAGTTGCTTAGGGATTAACCCTTTTTTATTTCCATGCTTCTAAAACCCTGCATTAACCGACCAATCACTGCATTTTTGCTTCTCTGGTACAACTCACAAACAGATGGCGCTTTGCACATTGGTTGCAACAATGAGAGATGTTGGGCATTTGCTAACATTTTATTACGCCATGACTAGGCACATATTTGTAACACATCAGTACAAAAGGTTTTAGTGATTAAATACGTTGCTACCTTGCGACCCTACAGAAACCCCTAACGCTATGCTTAAGTGCTGCAAATGGTGCCTAAGGAGAGGGGCCAGGAAGTTTGTACAGGGTTCAAATTGTTAAATTGAATCTCATGCTTGAAAAGCACACACATTTATTGTCTAACCATAAGGATTCAGAAAATATAGTTTTTTTGTATTATGTACAGGCCTAAAGTTTCAGAGTTCTAGGCTAAAAACAGCAAAAATCAATACTAAGGGTCAATTTCATTTCATTTGTACAAGGGGTCAATGTAAAGTTGCTTCCTATTGGATAAAAATTTGCAATTAGGTGAGTTCAGGAGAGGATTAAAATAAGGAATTTTTTATTTTTTTTATTTTTTTTATTTTTTTTATTTTTTGCAAAAATCAGAAATTGCATTCAATTGGGCTTGATCTTGTTTCCCCCCTACTTTTCTTAAGCTTCTTGTCACATATTATTAACGCAGACTTATTGTAACTTTAGATGGTGTTACAAATGTGTGCTAGCTCCATTGCTATTAGGGGATGGGGCCGCTTGACCGGGGGGGGGGTTGTGGGCAGTGTACATGTTCCAATTGTTTAGGTTCACACCACTTCTCACCACAATTGGCACAACGGTTGGTGTTTGAAACCACCCCCCTACATGTAAGTGCTATGTTACCCAACAACCCCATGGAAATGACTACCAACCATGACTATCATCCCGCAAAAAAGGAGTAACGTTATTTTTCTTGTTGATCTAGGGGTAGTCCACCTAAAAACAAGGCGTGTGTGCACGTGATTTTTAATGTGGCAAAATGGCATTTAGTGACTACCGATAGGCCAGATGAGTGCACGTTGTGTAGAGAAACAATACAACATGTGTTATAGAAACATCTACATGTATAGTTAAAAAGCTAATTGGGCGCTATTTAGAGTTGTGGGGTATTATGGATTACGCTCATGTCGTCTATTTACTCTATAGCCAGCAAAAAATGATAAAGGAAAAGGAAAAAACAAACAAAAGAAGAAGACTAAAGACTAATAAACATGAAGTTAACCACCAATTATACAGCAAAAGTTTCCAGACTGTCAACTCGTGTATTTAACTGTTTTAAATAAGTTTGTTTTTAATATTTTTCTCACCCGAATCCCTAATTACTCGTTTAGGTTGGCATATCACTTCTACATGCCATAGTGTAATTTTACTTCGATGTACATCTGAATGGGGAACAGTATGCACTGACAATTGGAATCTTAAAGTGGCTACCCCTCGTATGCAGCGAACACGGATATGGCGATGGCTCTTAATGCTAGCACAATGTTGTAGAACTACAAAATCAACGGCACGGGGACGAAATATCTAAGCTGGGTTATTCCTGTGGAAGTAGGTTCCTAACCTTACTAGTTGTGAACGTTTGAATTTTGCACGGGGTGTCTTTTGCGTAGCCAGTGATCAGGTGTCGTGTGTTTCTGGTATTCCATTCCCTTCGTCAGATAAATAAAAGGTGTCTGTAAAACGGGGACCCCCCCCAAACGTGACCCGCTTTCGATTTATAACTATATATTTTGAAAATAGATGCGATTTTTGCTTATAACATCGGGTTCTGATGAAAAATTGGGGCCTTCCGTTTCAAGGGTCCATCGTTTATAGATTACCCCCCCGGCCAATCTGTACAACGTGTACCAAAAAACGAGGACCCCCTTAATCGTCCTTAAACCTTAAGTGACCAGGGGGGGGGGGGGTTCCTTGGACCCCCTCTCCAATTTGTTTTCCGCTCTGACCGCTTTTACGCTTGGTTTTTTCGCGCCGATTTTTTTTTTTGACTTGTCAGACTTTAAATGCGCTTCGTTTGATACCAAAAAATTAAAATCGCCAAAGCCTTTAATGAGTTCATTAGTGAGGGTCCATGGACCCCCCGTGCACTAACGTAAGTCACTGGAGAATATTAAAAAACTCAAAGAACCAGCAATTTTTTTGCTGATATATGTTCACACAGCCCATATACGTAAACAAATAATAGTAACAGTAAAAATATACCCGTTATTGGTGCTGACAAAACAAATGTCATTGGGACGTTGCTAAACGGTATGTCAAAGTCTATGGGACAATGATGTGTATTTTGCAACACCCCCTAAAAATACAGGATCCTAAAACTGCCGTTTTTTGTTAATATATGTAATGTGGGTCTTCTAGAGTAGATATCAACATAAAATAAGTTTTCCAAAAGTTGGATGTAAGCGCAAGGCTCATTTGGATTTTTTCGTCTTTTTGCCCATTTTTTTGCGTGTTTTGAAACAATATTTGGCCCCTAATTTGTCCATCCCAAATAAGAAAATTTTCATTTTTTGCTGCTGATTTGGGGTTGTTCTATGACCTCACTGTGTATAATTGCCGTACAAAAAATTCCCTGGGACAGTGGTTTCCTAGGGGCGGTCCCTGGAACCCCCCCCCCCCGGCAGCAACGTGAGTGACAACCCCTGGTCACTTAAGGTTTAAAAGATCAGGTTACATGAAGCATAGACCTCAGTCATAAAAATACCGTTTTAAAGAGGCCTGATCACTTCATACAATCGTATTATCTACTTGAGATGAGAGCCTACACTTGCACATACACGCCCCATCAAGTACCGTTGGAAGACTGCTGGTGAATGAGGGGTCCTAAGACGATCGGAACATGCCTCTTTAAGATTTGTGCAGTACAAAATTGTCATTGAAACCATATTACTGATTTGGTGATTTCTTTTTTACAATATCTTAAAATAACATTCTAACTGTTCCTGTAACAAAACTAGTTTCAAGAAGGACTATCTCTTTCTCCCTTAAATAATTTCGCGGTGTTTTAATGAGAACTATCCACTTTACTTCAGCTAAAAATCCATTCCGCCCACAGAGTGCGAATTATACTACGTTGTATTCTTCTTATTCTTTACGCAGCATCCCATTAAATACGACTGCAAAGCAATCGACATCACACGTAGGTAAGTTGCATTCCGCCTATCCTTAGCACAAAATAATAATACCGATAAAACGCTTCTATGTGGGGGGGGTTAATTCACGAAAACATGGCTAATGTGACAAACAGTCTTGTAAAGAAATTTTGAGCAAAATGTGCTTCAACATAAGCCAGCTCCTGCCAATAACGTCAGGTATACGTTTCTTTGTACGGAGCGCATTAGCCTCTATGCGTTGTGGATGTTCGTGCCCGGCCTCGTGTAGTCGATATAATATCCAAAAACCCGCAATACTCCGATTTAGTGATTTTTCCCATAAGCTCCACAGGAGCTCGAGTAACCTCCAGATCCCCACTATATAACGACATTGGTGTCTAAACCCCCCCCCCACCCCCACCCCGGAATTAGGAAAGTAACTTTCTACTTTCTTCGTAATTCAAAATTTTACACTTCAGGTGTAGAAGTAGTATCGTCCTGCCGACTCCATCCGGCTACAATAGTAAAATAGGGCACTCAAGTCAGTTGACTCTTCAATGCAACATTAGTTTCATGCTTTTTTTTTCGTTGTCCGTCTGTGGAGCCGGATTATGGTTCCCGCCGGACTATAATTACTTTCACACCGGTTTACTTGGTGTTCTGGTGACAGATATAACGATCGGCCCTATGTCTTTAAAACCAAAAAACACCCCCCAAAATTTTTTAGTTTTTTCGTTTTTTTTAAATGTGTTCGTTTGTTGTTGTGTTGTGGTGTTTTGATGGTTATTTTTTGATGTGTTATAGACTGTTTTTTTACAGATCGAGTTTTACAACCATGAAATATCGCCGTTTTCGTCGGCATCGCGCACGCATGGCTGCAATTCTTACACATTAAGTTAATGATGGATGTTGGCGGCACTTTTCTAACCAAGATCAAGCATATTTCCTAGCGGTACGTGCGATGCACTTTCCAGAGTGGATTCGTAGATGGTTTACCTGCTAAATAATGTAACGGAAGAATGACGGAAATTTGAGCTCTGTGGAGTGTGTTTTGGGAACACTCTCAAACGACTATACTCTACATACGAAAATGCCAAAGAATTTTATTTCCTGAGCTATTCTTGATTTCGTGGCAGCTGCTCTAGTAATGACGTTATGAATTCCATGTATTGCAAACAGGGGAATGTATTTTTTTTAAAAACTTATGGCGATAAGAACCCATGATGGCACAAATCACCCTTCTCTACGCACTTCATTTAGGGAGCGGTTTATCCTGGCATATTTTTTCACAAATATGAAGATTTATTACTTTGCTTTCAAATGAGAGGCATGGGCCATTAGAAGGATACATATTATTTACCAACACACCCCAAAGATGGCTTATAGGTTAAAAACCACAATCCATGTAATTTGTAGGGCCAACTTTTGGTTGGCACGTAAGGCACAGAAAAACTATAGTTTGTCTCGACTTCTCAGTTTTGTCTCTTGCTCCTACCTAAAACTGCTGGGGGCCAATGTAACCCTTATTATTTTCTAAGAATCTTGTCACCAACAAGTCTACTAAATAAATACAATAAACCTTTTATTGGTGTCATATTTGTCATTCTTCATAAATTTGCTACCAATTTACCGTTTGTCATCCTCTTAGTAGAGGTCCCTGGGACTCGTCCACATGTCTCCTGGATTCTTCCATTTCCGCCTTACATAACCTCTTATTGGGCTTATCATTTTGTTAGTTCAAGCACAAGCCTTTGACCAATCAGCTGATCGAACGAAAACAACAACTGTTTTCTCAATGTGAAAATATCAGTTACAATTTGACCTTCTTCTTTCTTTCTGCTATCCCTAAGTTATTCTAAAACTTTACACATACAACAATCTTACATTTATTAACCCTCGTCTTACCGGGGGGGGGTGTCCCCTTCAGGTTTGTTCCCCCCGGCTTCTAAAACCAACACCCCTTTTTTGGTGCCCAACTTATTTATGTAATTGTCAATGACATGTGTCCGCCCTTTTAATCCAAAAACAACATCCACCGGGGTTATGGTAAGATACAGGGTGATCCCAAGCGATGGATGGGGGGGGGTGTTGTACCCACCCCCACCCTTCTGAAGAGAATTACCAACAGCCTAAACAACACAGGACATCACGACCTTTATTTTGGTACGCAATGATAGCTATGTCCTCCTCTTTCCATTGATACCAAAATGAGTACATCGTGCTTAGCATTACGTCACAAATTAGTCTAAAGAATTCGCATTGTCAGCAAAACTGCCATTTCCCTAGACCAAACACGTGAAAAATTCAATTTTCGCCAAAAAGGTTAGGAAAATCATATTTTATGAGGTTTTTGACTTTACTTGCCGGAATGACTAGTTTTATATCAGACAAAACAAGCATTTTAGAGCTATAATCAGGTTTGTTGAGGGCGCTAAAATGCAATATCAATTTCACCTAGATTCGTAGTTTCGTACTTTCCGCAACATATGACGTCGTATGGTGACATCAGGGATGTTAGTACTTATTTTGTACCAATGGAAGAATAAACTACTCTAAATATCCTTTGGTACCAAGTTACAGGAATCGGGTGTTCAGTAACAACAATCACAGGGGGTACCACCCCCCCCCCTTCGGCGTTTGGTTACAAAAGGCTCAGGTAGACGGGGTACATCTACTCAAAGTTACAACCTTCACATACATTTTTGTGCCCTCCAATAATCCACATTTATAAAAATTTACGACCTTTTTTAAGAACCAACAATGTCTAGGCTTATAACTTGGCATAATCAAAATGGCGACTTTCGTGGTGAAACATGGTGAACATGAAAGATAATATCTTCGCTGTCTGTGACCAATAACTACACACTTCCGACCGCCGTAGTTTGCTGTTTAGTACATGTCCATATGAGATTGGGACTCCATTTGGGATTTGAATTTTGTATAACATATATTGATTAAAACCTGAATGCCACTTTCTCCATGGTTATTTGAAATGGGCAATGCCCATGAGCTTGCACTACCCATCCCGTGCGTGTGTTCGTGTAGTGTGTTTGAATTTGCCAAGAATCGCGCTGTTTAAGCTGCTGCTCCAAGTTGCATTGTTTCTGTCTAGTATTATTAAGTTTGTAAGTTCTAGCAATTTGCCTACTGTCCCACGATTTGAGATTAATAAACCTGATATTATTATTATTATTATTAACATTGAACACACTCAAAAACCTCTTTTTTTTTTTTCACTAAAACCTAGAAGTCCTGCAATAAACACTATTATATTTAATTCAAGAACCTGAGGAATGATATATAGTCCACTCATGAAGCACAAAAAAATTGAGATAAGATAGCAAAACAGACAGTAAACTGACACAAAAGATCGTGAATTTCTTTATTTTGGTAATTGTCACTACACTACAAACAACGCAATGACTGGCGATCTACAAAATAGCATTGCCGATGCTCGTCAATAAGCCCCAAATCATCGAAGCTGATAGAACAATGATCTTATAATGATCTGGGCTTGAATCTGCATCATTATCAAGAACAAAGACTGCACGCCTCTCCTAGCCTTAGCTTGCCTTAGCCTGACGGGCTGTGACTCTGGAGCCGTTAAACCCTGGCCTTTGCCCTGAACACTGGAAGTTGAACTTGAACTGTCCCTGCTTTTTCGAATTTAGATCTATACTGGATCTATACAGTAGATACGTAGGTAAGGCGCACACCGCCACTAAATAATCGCTCCATTGAAATACACGTAAAAATAACCCCACACAATTCGCGCCCAGCTGATTTGCAAAACCCAGCGGTGACAATATTTTGAATATTATGATATCATTCCTCTAGATCACAACTAAAACTTTCGAATAAGTTTCATTTTTGATATCATTCTAGTAGATATTTTAAGAAAAGGAAAGGCATATTAACGCGCCACACTATTTTTGTAGTTGAGGCCACGTGTACGCCTCTAGCCGCTTTCACGCGTCCGGAAGTCGAAGGGCCTAGTTTCTTCTACACCCGAATCGAATTCCAAATTTTGTGATAATCTCAGCGATGGTCAGCAATACGTTTCACTTTAATATAATATCACACCCTCACTAGGACCCGGTCCCCAAAGGAGCAAAATTTCAAACAGTTTTGTCATTTAAAACCGGAACAACCTTCCATTCCCCCAAACGTGGAGTGATTTAGTGTTGTGGCGCCCTAGTAAGACACATGAAAATAACACCACACGTTTTACAGAGAGCACTCGATAATTACAAAATCCTTCTAGTTGGGCACACAATCTAGCTTATCTTGCCCCCTAGGCTAGCCAAATTAACACAATTATCCAATGGGTGTAAACTCTTTAATCCAAACATGCAAACTGGTCCCAAAAATTGTAAATATTTACTGCCAGTCATATTCCAGAATTTTTTCCTTCCACTATCAAAATTAAGTTGTTTGTTAGAAAATCCTGAAGTCACATTCCATTTGCTGAAAGGGCCCGATTTCAGTCAGGGAGTGCTAGATGATCTCACGACGTTTTGTAAAACCGTGTGATCGATTCTTATAACCTACATAATGATAAATAATTGATGCTTCTTTCGGGTGAAGACTGAATATATTTATTCCGATATGAAAATAGCTGATTCGCCAATTCGGATTCGGCGTTGGCTCAATCTGAATATTGGCCATCCGATATTTTCCATATGAGCTCATCAATATATTCCCTGGTATCACACTCAAGCAAACCAATCCAATATTATATCAAAATTTGTAATCAGAGTTTTGGGGTGGATTCTTCTAGTAAGGGAGAAACTTCCCGTGGAATCAGGCTGATCGGGTCACCCACCTTTAAGGAACGGAGTCTCTTTAATACTTTTTTGATATATTTATGTTATAACCAGTTTACTTTGTTTGAAAGTTATATTTTGCGTTTTTTGACGACCGCTAAAATGTACCATTTAAATATTTGCTACGTTGATCGCGCTATTTAGTGAATGACGTGATCCCCCCGCCCCCTGTAGTTTATTTGAAACGCTCCGACCAATGATTAAATTTATATACGAAATTGTATTTTTGATTTTTCCTCGAATAAGAAATAAGCAGATTTATCTAATTTGGGTCGATTTAAGTTCCCAGGAATCAAATAGATAATGTGGTTTGTGTCAAGTCTAACAAGAAGGGACGATAAGCATTCAATATTTGGGTTGGTGATGACATCATTTGGGGTGCTTTGATTTTTTCAGAGAGTAATAGAACATTCCAGTTGACTGTGTTGAACATTCATGACCTGCCGAAAAGCAATATTTCCGAATGATTCCTGGTAGTGTATTTTTTCTGGACCTATTTATTGGAATGGAATTTTCCTAAGATTTGGATTAGGTTACATCTCATTTCCTGGGACCTTAAAGTATATATGAAATATTATTTTGATTTTTTCGATAGTCGAATTCTCATAAAAAAGAATACCGGTTTAGTATGTCACTGTACACACGGTGAAAGCTGCATTGGAATGTGGTGAAGTGCATACAATGTCTTGCCGATGTGACTCGGAGTGTGACCTTTTCATGATGAACTGTTTTGTTTTGACTATTTTAAAACGCTGTAGCGTTCTGATTTATCAATCAGCCACGTGTCAACCACTGGTAATACCTAATCTGATTCATGACATCCCAGTGTTTTGAACCCATTATGTATCAAACTCACACTTTGCTGAAACTGGACATGTCTTAGCGAATCCTTCTTGTTCCAACCGCCAACTCGTGGAAAACAATATTCACCACAAATGGTGAAAATACAAAATTAAACTTCACAGGAAACATACGTGTATGATACCCTTGGTATAATTTCATACTCATCAATGCATTCTGTTCAATTGTCCGACGACCATCCAATAAATCTTTGGAGTACACTTCCGACGCAGAAAACATTGCCAGAATGAAATCGATAGCATTTCTTCTTCATCACAACAAGACAATCAGCGGAATAATCGTTGGAAGTCGACTGCGTTTTGGCCCGTAATTATCAGTTCTTGCCCTGAACATATGAAAAAACACCAACATTGCCACAGCTTGGTTGAGTCTTATCTGCTCATAAGTGTTCAAGGTCGCACATCAAGTTTTGTTGTCAAAAACTATCACTGGCCTTTTGCAATTTTGAACTTTTACAGAGTGTTTCATCTCTAAAACTTCAGATGACTTTGGCATTCCATGTAGAGGTTATAGCACGCAAAAAATATGGAGGATAATGAATGCACTGTTGGGCATCTTTTCTATCCTTTCAATGCATCTTCCCCTACAACTGTGTCATCATCCATATTTTTATTTTACAACGGGAAACAATGCGTATACACGACCGATTTTCGAAGGTAACGATTTGGGTTGGGAATGTGTGGAGGAGGATTTTAGAATCAATTTCGAGGCACATTCAATGGTGTCAATGCTTTTCATCAGACAAACTCATTCAATTCTATCACATGGATTTGAGACCACTCGATGACCTTGTCCTTTGAGAACCAACCATTCATCAGGCCGCAAAAAAGGCTCTGATATCACATAACCTTTAATTAACCTTTAAAAACGGCAGTTGGAACACTCTTATAGAACTTGTGTACCTTGTAATCCATAAAGACAAACATTACTTACACAATTGTGTGGCCTAGATCATATGAATGTGTTTTATTCCTGCGACAAAGCCCCAAACCATCTCTAAATTGCTACACGTGATTGGCATTCAGGTAGTCCATCTATTTTATGTCTATTAACGATGCATTACAAAGGTCTATTCTTGTTTAACGGTTGATGTACCTCAGGCCATCTTTCTTGATATATCTTTTAGACCACACATTTTCCATAGAGTCAAGGAAAAAGAACGTTGTAAGTCTGGCCGAACAGATGTCACCCTTACAATGTACACAAGACCGTTAAAAACAAATTTGAAATTGAAAAAAACAAAACTTACGTATGACGGTATAGAAATTTTACGTTTAAAAACGGTGATTTGTGACTTACATATGGCCGATCAAGAATATGTTTAGATAGCTGACGCAGAGGTATGTTGAAAACAAAGCAACACACGAAGATATGATGCATTGGATATTCGTTACCATTATGGTAGCAGCTTGTCACTTTGCACTCCTGTTCCAACTTTCTTTTGCTCTTGTATTTTCAGAAACTCCTAATAAACTTATACGGGCCGACTATGATAATCTGCTACTAGCACTCCTCGTCGCTCATTGCTTTTTCATTTTGACCAATCACCAAATAGTCAGACAACGGCCTGTGTATCTCTGCAGTAGTAACCCATTACAGTTGGCTGTCACACATTCTCATGGATGACAACATTGCCGTTGTACAAGCACATACCTTCGTGTTTAAAGCTCTTTCAATAAATAACAACAGGCCGCCTTTCTTTGTTATCATTTTCTGATTGGATGGGGCATTCATTTGCCATAGTTGTTGTGTGTGTCTCTTCATTTCTGTCATGCACTTACCTGCGCTTCAAGATATGGCGGAGAGGATATGTGTTGTATAGCAGACCCCACTGCAAATCTCTGGCTTTTGGTGTGCCTGTGCATTGTCTCTGTCTATCAACTATGTACTATTTCATAGCATTATCAGCTAGGTAAGCGTTTAGGTTGGGCTTTGGGAAGAATCATAAATTGACTCTATAAGAACATTTGGCCTTAATGACCTTATTCTTTTAACAACTAAATTTATATTTTTATAATAAATAATATGCACAGCAGATACCACCCCACAGCCCGCCGAAATATACCCAACTTACCGGTATAGAATACTGATCAAACTTTCAGTACCTTAAACAATACATGAATAACGCGATCATTCATTTAGAAAATGAGCTGAAACACGTGGTCGGCTTAGAAGACGCTAAATCCCTTTATAACACAGCACATTATGTCAACTTTGCATCAAATTTGACTGCAGTTGCTAGTAGTACAGCTTCTACAATAGCCTTGCTACATTATTGGCGCTTCTAACCTAACTTCCCTCCCTCTCGGTATTGTTGCAATCCCAACAGGTTCGCTGGTGTTTGTAAGCTCAAAAATAATTAAGCTTGTTTTAAAAATGAAGGTTTAAAACTGAACCGCATCAATTTGTTGCTTGTCAAAATTATCATCCGTAAATGATCCTTTTGGTCCAAGAGCTTTAAAATATGGGAACTAAGCGATGAGGAATTTGGGGTTATTCTTCGGGGAAATAGAAAGTTAATCTCGATGCACAATCACAAAATTCGTACAGAGATCCGCAAGAGGTTATGCTACTGAGGGTGATAGAGAAAGAGATGTCGTTTGAGCTGAAAAAAAGGTCTTATTAAGGGGCAAGAGATTGCAATGATCAGCCTTCCGGGTATGCTGAATGCATGTGGGGAGTCCCAGATAAACTGTTGTTAATTTATTTGTTGTTCTTATTATACGACAAGGATGATTTCTGTTCTTGAAAGTGGTCTATTTTTTTTATTTCTCCATATCGAACAAAACTATTTATTTATTGGATTAATCTATAGATTTTGTGTAACAGGGGGTTTTTTAGCTGTTTGTTTTAATTGATTATATTGACATTTAGTATGCTGAAAAATAGTTGATCTCGCATATCTGTTTACGAAAGCAATTGGAAAGTATGGGGCATGACTTTTTGATGATACAAAGTCGAATATCTTCCAAATGGCGGTTTCGCGAGGGGGGTTTGTCCTGGCAACCCCCACATACTATACTACTGGCTACGATTCGCAACGTTAACGGAATAAACCGCATGTTAAGGTGCCGAATTTAAGTGGTGGCAGAAATACTAAATTCAGCCCGAGATGAATACCGTTCTTGTGAAAAATCACCAAGAAAACAATCTGTGTCACATTAATATGTATGGGGTGATTTTAAATATTGACTGCTAAGAATGATCCGATATATCCTACTCGTGACCATAAAATTCAATACTCAATATTCATTATTATATTTATATCAGGCACTTCCAAGTGGTGCAAATAATCTTTGTATTGTACATTCCGGTAAAAGTCCCCGGATGGAAGACAATATAGTTGAATATGTAATCCATCCGGGCATTTTGACTACTGGTATACTTTGGACTACAACACCTGTCAATCGCAAAGGTTTGAAACTTTAGTCAGCCCTGATTGTAATAAAATAATAATATTGAATGTCTGTTTTTTTCGTATGATACAATAAATATAATTGCAGCGCTATTAAAAATATTGTACTCGTCTTCGACTCGTACAATCTTTTTCTAGGCTCGTGCATATATTCTTGTATCATACTCAGTGCCATTCAATATTATATAAATGCCACTAGTTAATACCAAACCAACAAGGATAACTGAATCTACTGTGCAACGCTATCGATAATATCCTAACTAATAACTACAATAATGTTGCGTCAGCAATTTTAGTCACTGATGTGATCGATCACTTTCCGACGATGTTAAAGTTTCAACGAGAAAACAGAAAGCCAAGAAATGAGCAACATGTGTTTAAAAAAGGAATTTCAATCATGTAAGGTGAATCATTTCAATCAAAGTTATCTGTAGTAGATTGGGGGTCTGCCAGTTTAGATGGTAAATTTGCCCCATGGACTATAGTCCATTTACTAATACATTCAACACATTACTTGATGAGTGTATTCCACTTAAAAAGCACACTGAAAACAGACGCAAGACCTTAAATCCATGGATCACAACCCGGAATTCTAAAGTAGTATAAATAAACAAAACAAACTCTTATAAAAAATACAACTTCGCCCCAATGCAAATAATCTAAATCATAACAGATTATTTAGAAATACACTGCATATAACTAATACGTATGCGGAACGTAACTATTTTTGACAACAATTCAAAGCTCTTTGTCATAATATGAAACAACTTGGAAAACTCTAAATAGCATCTGGGTCGCAACAACCAAACCAACATACATCGAATTTTTGGACAACACTGGCAAACTTGAAACGGATCCGCAACCAATTTGTCAAGAATTTAATATTTTTTGTAAATTTTGGGCCACACTCGCGGCTAAAATGAAAGCCATGGGTAAACAATTCCATGAGTATTTAAGGAACCTCTTGATAATAAGATATTTATGTCACCAATAACGGAAAATGAATTATACTTAAGATTAACCAGGAATGACCAAAATAAAAGTCCCGCTTATGATGCATAACAACTACCTAATTAAAAGTGTTGCAAATGAAAGTTGTTCCTATCCCCTTGCGAAAATATTTAATCTGTCATCTCAACAGGCAGGTACCAACGATCTTAAGAAAGCTAACAAGTTATCATTCCTATCTACAAAAAAGGGAACATTCAATTCCTCCAATTACCGTCCATTTCATTACTACCCCATTTTTTTCCAAAATTCTTGAGAAATTAATATTTGATAGATTTTCAATTTTATAGAAAAAAATGGTATTTTAAATAACACACAGTTCGGTTTCAGATCAAATCACTCAACCGTTATGGCAATTATGGAGTTAATTGATGATGTTTTCAATGCTGTAGAAAGAACCAAACACCCCTTGGAGTATAATGGACTTGAGTAGCCTTTGATACCATAAAATCACGATAATTCTTTCTATAACTTGAACATTGCGGTTTTAGAGCCTAGTACTAGATTGTTTTTAAAGATTATCTATGTAATTAGAGTCAATATGTTAGGATAACTCCTGTACTTCTAATACTTTAAATACACATGTGGAGTCCCGCAAGGATCTTTATTGGGTCCATTATGTTTATTATCTATATCAACATATCATAATTCGTCATCATACTTATTTCATTCTGTTTTGCTGATGATAACCACAATACTATTCCCACAAAGATCTTTCTAATCAAAATTGGACATTGTAATATTGAGTTCAAGAAGTCTCAACTGGTTCAAGGCAAATAAACACTCTCATGAATGCCAACAAAAACAAATTATATGATTTATGGGAACACCTCAAAAAACATCCAATTAACAGATTTGGTGCCGCATTATTCTAGAGGTATAAATTATATAGAGTAAGGCAACCTAAATTGCTAGGCGTTGTTATATGAAATAAATCTAACATGGAAAGACCATATTGAACATCTATCTAAAACTCTTTCCAGAAACATCGGAATCTTAATAAGCTGAAGGCACTTCTATCCAAACGTTATAGTAAAATCATTATATTTTGCTTTGTATCTTCATATATTAACTATGACTTCTTGCTTGGGGTAGTATTTACAAACTTATGTAGATGAAATACTCAAGTTGCAAAAAAAGCACTAAGAGTAATTAACCATTTTCATTATTATGCCCATACTAGGCCATATTCTATGACAATCATATTTTGAATGGTACAAATTAATTTGGGTTATTTTTATCGTACGTTTACTGAAACCTTCCTATTATATTAATCAAATTATTTTGTATCATTGCACGTATTCATAGCCAGCCAACCAGAAATTCATTTCGATTTCTATAGTGAAAAAAGAAAGAAAAAAATTGCTAGAAAGAACTGATTTTGCTCCAGAGGTTTCTTCAAGGTCCTGCTTTCTGGAATAAGTTATCTTTTAATACTAAACAGCAAAAACCATAAGACATTAAATACTTATTAAGAGACACTTTTTCCTCAAACCTATAGCTAATTTGTAGTATTTATCTTATTTTGCCATCACAAATTCCATAATATTTGAATACAAGAAGTTTTGTTGGTTGGACATGTATGATCATTATAAATTATTGTATGTTTTAGGTTAGGGGCGTCCACTTCTGGCCTTTAATGGCCTTTTTGACGCCTCCTCCATATTATCGGTTCTAGTTGTACATGCTTGTTTGCTATAATTATTATGTAATTTGTTTATGATCTTAGATAAATGGAAATAAAGTTCAAGTTCAGTTCAATTACAAGCTCCTTATTTGACTAAGATAACGATTCGGCAACGGAAGTTCACATACTGTCTTATCTTCGTCCTACATTCTACCGTGGCGAGCCGTTCTCCTCACACATGAAACATATTGCTCATAACTGTCTTAATCGGCGGCCTACAACAGTACGAGGCGTCCTTCTGTGTCTGGGCACGTGAACGAATTTTCACATACTTTCTTAATTCTTCTGCGTTCGTATCTACATGCGAGCGTTCTCCTCTCCCTGGCACACATGAAACGATTTTCACGTACGGTCTTATATGATCTGCGTCTTATCCACAAAATCGTGGAGCGTATGGACGGTATCAAAATTGTGAATTTCACATAGAGCTCTATGACTTTGGTATCACATACTTAGGTTTCAAACATAATTATAATCTCATTAAAATCAACTTAAAACAAAATTAAAAGTCTCTTGTACACTAAATAAGTTTTTCCCCCAAATCTTTTAATCGCAGTTTCTCGGAATCGGTGTTGTGATGTGGGGCGAAGATATTTACAATGCTTTCAAACCGTAGGCTTTGTTCTTAATACCAGTGATGGGCAGAGCAATCGCCTGCGTCGTCTGAGGACCCTCAAACAACTTACCTCAAACAACATCTATTCAATATGTCTACGCCGATGATCTTGCCCTTCTTCACTCGGACAGAAGCTGGACTGAAGTAGAAAGTACACTTACTACAGATATGACCCTACTTGCAGCATATCTCAAGACCTGGAGACTCAAGCTGAGTGAAGCTAAGACCACAGCTACTGCCTTTCATCTTAACAACAGAGAGGCTCATCGCCAACTCCAAATTAACGTCAATGGAGCGCCTCTGCCATACAATCCTACACCAACTTATCTGTGAGCGAAGCTTGATAGGCAGCTTACTTATCGGCAGAATCTCGAGTCAGTGTGTGCAAAGGTATTTTCGAGGAATAACCTCCTGTGCCGCCTTGGGATGTTAGTCCATCCACTCTACACACCACCGCCCTGGCTCTGGTCTACAGTGCTGCTGAATATGCCACCCCAGCATGGTGCAATATGTCTCACACAAAAAAGCTGGACAGAGTACTCAACGAGACCACGAGAGCCATTACCGGCTGCCTTCTTCTTACTCCATCTGAGTTTCTACCAGTGCTTTCAGGCATTGCACCTGTAGTGTTTCGGAGATACCATCACACACACACACACAAACTGGTGAAAAGGGCTCTGTTGAACGACAAGCACCTGCTGCATGATAGTGTCAAAGAATCACACCAGCTCGGTAGACAGAGACTGCGCTCTCGTCGACCTTTCTGTCGACACGCCGCTAAACTCTCCAGCTCCCCATTCAACATCTCACAGACATGGCTACTGTGGGTAGACATCCTAAAACCAGACCAATTCACTATAACAACAATGACAGAACTCCCACTTGGAAGCAATCTTCCAAGCAAGGAATAGGTCACCTTGAACAGGATTCGCACAGGAGTCGTTTCAACAGCAATATGCACCAATGGGGGCTGCGACCATCTCCAGCCTGCCAATGTGGCTCTCCATCACAGACTGCAGATCACATACGCAAAAAGTGCCTTACCTTTCGTTCGCCGGTGGATATAGTCCTCTCAAATCCCAACCAATCAACAGTGAGCTAGCTTCACCAAATTCAACACATTTAGCTGCTGCCTTATACGCAAGAAGAGAAGAAGAACGGTAATCAGTCTTCCACAGATGAGTATTTCGTATTCCCTATACTGCTGTGATTGGACTAGCATGGATACAAACTCTTGACGTTGACGTTAAATTTGGCACTATGGCACTCTTTTTGCCATAGTATAATTACGTTTGGCCTGTAAATGGCTATAACTAAAGTAACTCAAATACCATTTCACGTACATTAATAACATTTGAAGAGAAGGTCCGTTGAACATTCCTATAAAGAAATAATATTCTCCGGGATAACCAGCTGAAAACCCAAGGGGAGAACGGAAAACATGGTCCAAAGGTGGTGACCGATCAATAACCTCGTCCTCCACTTTCCGCCATCGCAATAGAGATTTTGGTATCAAAAGAAAGTTTCTCAGTGCTCCAGTAAATCTTTAGACCCAGGAAATCTTTGCTTTGATACTATAAACAAAAACGTCTCCAAATGTGGTCCACCACATTAATTACCACACACTAACTGACATTGTCCTATTGTTTGGTCCTACTCTCCAAACTGCTTGACCAATTTAACTCAAACTTTGTAATCAGAAATGTTTTGAAGGTATGCTTCTATGTGAGGGAGAAAACTTCACGTGGAAAATCAGACCATGATCGGATAACCCACCTTTAAAAAACCTTAGTCTTCTTTAATACATTTTAATAAATTTTATTCGTATATATTTTTTCGTTTTCTCGTTACTTTTGTTTGAAAGTTGATATTTTGTTCTGTTTGATGAACCGCTATGTAGCCATTTAAATGTTTGCTACGTTGAGCGCGCTATTTAGAAGAATGACGTGATCCTTGCTCCGTACATTACATGTTGTATATTAAAGGTGCGTGTTCCGATCGTCTTAGGACCCCCCCCCCCGATTTACCCGGAAGTAGTGTCGATTTTGATAATAGATCAAAGGCCATATTTGAACCCTCATATCAATTTCATTCCCAAAATGTAAATGAAAACATTCGATTTCATTCGCAGAAAAAAGAATACACGGTTTAGATGTCATTGTACAAACATTGGAAAGCTGCCAGTGGAGATGTGGTGAAGTGCATACAATGTCTTGCCGATGCGATTCGGAGTGTGACCTTTTCAATGACTGTTGTTTTGACTATTTTGCAAGCTGTAGGAGTTCTGATTTATCAACCAACTTGTCAATACCACTGGTATTACCTAATCGATATTCATGCATCACAGTGTTTGAACCCATGATTGATCAAACTAACAATTTTGCTGAAACTGGAATGTCTAGCGAAATCCTTCTTGTTACAACCTGCCCAACATCGTGGGAAGAACCAACTATTCAACAAAAATGTGAAAATACAATTACTTCAACAGGAACATACGTGTATGATACACTTGGTATTAATTTCATCAATGCATTCTGTGCAATTTGTCACGGACGGAAACCATCCAAATTAAATCTTTGGAGTACACTTCCGACGGCAGAAAAACATTGCCAGATGAAATCGAGCATTTCTTCGTCAGCATACAAGACAAGCAGCGGAATAATAGTTGGAAGTCGACTGCGTTTTTGCCCCGTAATTATCAGTTCTTGCCCTGAACAGTATGAAAATACAACCATTTCATCAGGTTGTGAGTCCTACTCTGCTCAGAAGTGTTTCAGGTCTCACATCAAGTTGCTGTTGTACAAAAACTATCACTGTGCCTTTTGCAATTTGGAACTTTTACAAGAGTGTTTTCTATCTAAAACTTTCAGAGGACTTTGGCAATTCCATGTAGAGGCAGAACTCGCAAAAAATATGGACGATAATGAATGCCCTGTTGGGCATCTTTTAGATCCCTTGAAAGGCATCTGTCGCCCTTTTCGGTGTCATCCAGATTTTATTTTACAGGGAAACCAATGCGTACGCAGAAGACGCGATTTCGAAGGTAACGATTTGGGTTGGGAATGTGTGGAGGAGGATTTTAGAATCAATTTACGAGGCAACAGTCATGTTGTTAAATGCTTTTCAGACAAACTCATTCAGATATATCACATGGAATTTGGAGACAAATTCGATGACATTGTCCTTGAGAAACACATGCAGCAGGCCAGCAAAAAAGGCTCTGATAATCACATAACCTTTACCTTTAAAAACGTCAGTGGAACACTCTTGGTAGAACTTGTTAACCGCGTAATCCATAAATACAAACATTACTTATCACCCGATTGTGGCTTAGATCATATGAATGTGTTTTATTCCTGCGACAAGCCCCAAACCAGTCTCTAAATTGCTACAGTGATTGGCATTCAGGTAGTCCATCTGATTTTATGTCTATTAACGATTCAATTTACAAAGGTCTCTTCTTGTTTAACGGTATGTACCTCAGGCCATCTTTCTTGATATATCTTTTAGACCACACATTTTCCATAGAGTCAAGGAAAAAAGAAAACGTTGTAGTCTGTGCCGAACAGATTCACCCTTTACAATGTACACAAGTACCGTTAAACAAATTTGAATTCGAACTAAAAGAAAACGGGACCGTATTGACGTATAGAAATTTTTCGTTTAAACAAGGTGAATTTGTGATCTTAGCAGATGGCCGATCAAGAATTTGTTTAGATAGCTTGACGCAAACGGTAATAGTTGAAAAACAAAGCAACAACACGAAAGATATGGATGCATTGGATATCGTTACCATGATAGGGAGCAGCTTGTCACTTTGCTCTCTTGTTCCAACTTTCTTTACCTATTGTATTTTCAAGAAACTCCGAAATAACATATACGGCCGAGCTATGATGAATCTGCTACTAGCACTCTTCGTCGCCCACTGGCTTTTGCTATTTTCTGACCAATCACAAATGTCAGACAACGCCTGTGTAGCTCTTGCAGTAGTAACCCATTACAGTTGGCTGGCAACATTTTCTGGATGACAATCATTGCCGTTGTACAAGCACATACCTTCGTGTTTAAAGCTTTGCACTAAATAAAAACAGGCTACGTGCTTTCTTGTTATCATTCTGATTGGAGGGGCATTCCACCGCCATGTTTGCGTCTGGTTTCTCTTAATTTCTGTCAATGCACTTACCTGCGTTTCAAATATGGTGGAGAGGACCGTGTTGGATAGCTGAACCCTTGCAAATCTTCTGCTTTTGGTGTTCCTGTGGCATTGTCGCTATCTATCAATTATGTGTTATTCATAAGGATTGTCATCGTCCTCTGCAAAGCAAGGCGCCGGTCTAATAAACTCCAGAACCAAAACATACGTAAGGAGAATGGGAGCAATTCGTCATGTCCTTAAAGGTAGGTATTAATGTAGTACGAGCACTCTTAGCCTCCAGGAAATGGTATTACTCAATTTCAAAATGCTCATTTGTCAAGGCATCCCATGGGGCAAACACTGGAAACTAAAATGGAATAATAGTGCAAATACATGTTTCGGGAATTTAAAGAGACACTGGAACATTGGAAAAAAGATATATTTCAAAAATTGGATATTTTGCATGGTTGTAAAAGCTTGTATATACATTAGCCCTCAACTGAAAATGATTAAGCCCAAATCATTGCCCTACGGGTAAATCGAACGATTTGCGTATGAGCAGCACTAAATAGTTGTTTAAACAGTGAGCCAGCTCACTGTTGATTGTGTTGGGGTTTGAGAAGTCTATGTCGACCGGTGGACGAAAGTAAAGGCACTCATGAGATGTGATCCGCAGTCATGTAATGGAGAACCACATTGGCAGGCTGGCGATGCATATTGGTGCATCGGTGCATATTGCTAATGAAGCGACCGACTCCTGCATGTGCGAATCCGGTTTAAGGTCCATTCCCTTCATTAAAGAGTGCTACAGTGGAGTTCTGTAATAGGTGTATAAGTGAGTTGATTGTTTCTTGAAAAGTATCTAGCCAGGCACATTCCTTGTCTGTAAGATGTTGAATGGAAGAGATGGAGAGTTTAGAAGCATGTCCTCAGAAAGGTCGACGAGAGCACAGTCTCTGTCTGCCGAGCTGGAGTGATTCTTTGACAGTGTTATACAGGAGGTGCTTGTTGTTCAGCAGAGGCCTTATTCACTAGTTTGTGCGTGTGGTTATCTCTCCGAAGCACTGCAGGTGCAATTCCTAAAAGCCACTGCGTAGAAAACTCAGAGGAAGGAGGTACGGCAGACAGCCATCCAAGTATCATAAATGTGTTCAGAAAAAAATTAGTGGTCATTTTTTGTTACAAGCTGGCAACCAGGCAGATCAACTGCTCATTATTGGTATCGTTCTCATAAGATTGTTGTTGCCAAAAATACAAATTATGTTTTTGGGGCCTTTCTTGGGCTAAAAAGAGATTTTGGCCCCAAAAATATGATTTTTGAGGATTTTGATGTATTTGAATCTTCAAAACAAGCTTATCAGAAAATTACCACTTTAAGTAATTTGAGACTATATTACGTCTTAAATAACAAACTAAAGAGTAATTAAACTAAAGGAAAATAAAGCATCCCAGAACCATTTAAGGTCATTTTCTCAAAATATTGTTTATTTGAACTTATGATGCATACTAACATGTTTAAAGTAAGCACAAAAGCTTCAAAAAAACATTAAACACCAGTTCTGTGTGACCTAAAGTGTGAATGCCTTTACTTTTAAGTAGAAATTACAGTAGTGTAACTTTAAAGGGGCAATCTAGAATGTTTCAATGATTGCGGGCTCATCGGATGACATTTCATCACATGTGATTTTGGCCGAAATTGGATTTTCTGATTCACTGTATTTGTTAACTAGAAGACATGTAAGTTTTAGATGAAAAAATCAGTTTTAAGCAATATGGGCTATATTGTAGTCTAATTAACCAAATTACTGTAGTAAAAAAACAAGGAAATAAAAGCTTCCAGAGCATTTAAGGTCATTTTCTCAACATAACGTATATTTGAACAATGATTTACAAAAATGTTTAAGTAAGCACAAAAACATCATCAAAACAGTAAAAACTGTTTGAATGACCTAAAATATAATTGGCTGCACTTTTTAATTAGAAATAAAGCTACGTAGTTTTTCCCATGTACAGAAACCATAGTGGACCATCAACAACATTTATTTGATTTTGTTAAATCCATTGCAATTCACTGACTCGTTCTAATTAATTATTCTCTCCTCTCCGATTTTTGATAAAAGGTCTTTACAATCAATATTCCAAGACTTTCTTTGTGTTTGCCTATTTCAATGATCTGTGGGACACCAAGAAGTTACCTACCCCTGGAACGTTCGACGACCCCCCCGACTGCGCACGCATCCGGGTCGATGATCTAGAAACACTGGCTTCTGGATCATTTTGGGTATGCTCTTTCCACCGGCTTGACTCCACGGGCGTAAGCGAACACCGTGAGCCCCGACCTGGGCGGCGCAGCGGCCCCGACAGGGTGAGGGGGGGGGGCGTAGTCTGAATGGTAAGTATAAAACGTAGATTATGGTGATATGATGAGTCTCCCGCCCCCGGGGGAGATGGGAATCACCTACATCTCCTAGTACGTTCCCCTTCAAGCCTGACTTATGCCACATGCCACAGATTGCAACTGGTAGAGTCAACCCGGTTACCAGAGTGCTCGTGCCATAAGGCAAGCATAGCTATGGTGATTGTCTCTCGCCGGGAGAAAAGGTTTGAACAAACCAGTAATAGAATATTTGCACTTACCGACTTCAAAGGGTAAAGTGCTACTGGGAGCTGTGGTGACTGAAAGGTGTGTGGGCTGCTGTGATGCGAGGAAAGAAGCGATGATATGATCCTAGCTGCCCGGCTGTCCGTCGGACACCGCTGCGTACTAGACATCTCGGAGATATATTTGTTGGAATTAACAAAAAAAAAAAAAAAAATTGAAGAAGCAAGCCATCCCATAGCGTCCATGACATCTTTTATAGAAAGCTCCCCCGGTAGGAGGCCCAAGGCACGCCTGCGGATCTTACTCGTGAGCTCCAATGTGCGTCCCCGTCAGACGAACTCCGTAGCTAGCTAGCTCCTCCTTGTTGACTGCCACGACCATCTGGCTATCAGTCAAGTCTACTGGAGGCCGGGCGAACGGCTTCTGAGTTTTGAGGAAAAGCTGGTCGTGAGCCCCCCCCTATAGGGATGAGTCTTGCTGAGGTACAACTCAAGGCTCTAACTGGACATCAGGGTCCTTCATCGCTGTAACCTTAGCTTATCGGAGATCTGGGAGGATGTTCGGCTGTGGAGTGAAGCTGTGAGATTGATTCTTGGCCAGTAACCTGATCGTGGAAGAAGGGCCGAGCGGCGTTCCTGTGAAGGTGAGGTGAATCCTCCTGCTATAGACAGAGCATGGATATCCGATACTTTCCTGCCTGAAGCTGCGGCGACAAGGAAGAGTCTTCTTGGTGGTGTCCGCTAGAGACGCTTGGTGAAGAGGCCTCATAAGGAAGGACTTTTGAGATTCTGGAGGACTGTTGGCAGGTCCAATGCTGGTACCAGAGAGCGTTTCAGCAGGACGGCCGTCAATGTAGGGAATTGCCCCATGATGAGGTCATAAGCGATGGCGAGTTAGACACATGTGATGCCTCCGCCAAACCCCAGATGAATGGCTCCTAACTGCCGTGCGCAACTCCTGACTGTGCGAGGGTTGGCTCCATCTTCGAACAACCTGCATCAGGAAGTCCGCCCCCTCCTTTAGAGTTGCTCGCATAGGGTCCACTTGTGATCCCTGCACCAGTTCCGGTACTTGACCAGTCTGGATTAATAAGTCTTCCTTGATTGTAGGTCTCCTTGTTGGCCTCTTCCCGCCATACGGGCCAGCTTGGAGCGAACTGGCCTGCGGCCTGTAGGACTGGATGAATTTGGCCATGCAGTCAGGTTGATCGACTTCAGAGTCTCCCCGATTCTTGATCAGGTCCTTCCTTCCCTCAATTGTAAGAGTCAACGTTGGCGTACAGGAGCGACAGGAATCTTGGAAACCACTGTTGCCGAGTCCAATTCGGGCACACCAGAATCATGCGGCAGCTACTTGTCCTGGTGAACTTGACAACAACTCGAGGAACTAGGGTGATCGGAGGGAAGGGCGTATACTGTGACTCCGTCCACTCCATTGTCATGGGTCGTTCCTGTGAAGGGCGCTGGGTCCCCTGGCCCACGACTTATGTTTCGGGAGCTGGGCGTTGAGGGCGGTTTGCGAACGTCCAACTTGGAGGTTTTCCAGCCTGTTGAAAACTATTCGCCATATCGTGGAGGGTTGAGGTGCCACTCCACCGCGACCCCCCGGACTCTCGATGGGCCCGACTTCCCGGATGTCTTCTTCGATAGGGCATCGTCCAGGTTTGGTCTTTCCCTGGGAAGGTGACTGCTGTCAGGGTAATCCGATGACGGAGACACCACTCCGGACTTTGAACTGTCTGTAAGCAAAGGGTGCGACTCCTGGTTCCTCCCTGCTGTTTATGGTGGGCGCTACCGACATTGTTGTCGCACGGGGTGGCTAGGACTGACTTCCCTTGACTAGATGGAGAGTCTGTCTCAGCGCCAGATGAACCGCCACAGCTCCAACGTTTGATGTGATGCTTGGCCATCCTTCTTACCTTGTCCAAGTCCCTGAGAGTCGAATGTCTCCTACGTGGGCTCCCAAGCCCGCTCTTTGACGCTCCTTCGTGAGAATGAAAGATGGATAGTTTTAGGACAGTAACAATTATTTTTTACAATGCATAAATAATGGATAAACCTTTGCTTTGTGTGTAACAAAGTTATCAGTAATATGATACAATATAAATATGTGTTTTCATTTGTAGTGAAATCAGTACAACATTATTCTTTGCCAAGCTTTTACAATCAATTTAAGTAATACTCTACTGGAACTCTTGATGAAATTTTTGGGTTAAGTAATCTGATCTTATACTAGCTGTTAAGATGCTATTTTATATTCTATAAAAAAGTAAAAGAGTAATATATTATTATGTACATCTTCGTAGGCTTTGATTTTCCCTTAAGTCAGCTGATTTTATATTCAAATTAACAAATTCGGAGGCAGAAGTCTTAACAGTACCATAATACTTAAATTGTCTTTTGTTTTTTCTAACGTTTGATTTGTTAATTATGACCCAAGTGTGCCATTCAAATTGTTTCAAAACTGATTTTTAACTACATCTATGTTGAAGTTACTCAGTACATTTACAAGGGAAATTAGCAATCCAAATCACAATTTTTTATTAACATGTTATAAACATGTTAACATGTTATGTGCATCATAAGTTCAAATAACAGATTTTGAGAAAATAACCTTAAATGCTCTGGAATATTTTATTTTCTTTATTTTAATTATCTTTAATTTGTAATTTAAGACGTATATAGTCCAAATTACTTAAAAAGTGGTAATTTTCTGATAAAGCTTGTTTTTGTTGTTTGAAGATATCAAATACATCAAAATCATTTTTTGGCCAACAATCATCTTTTTTATGCCCAAAAGGGCCAAAAAAATAATTGTATTTTTGGCAACACTCTTATGAGAAACTATACCATATGAGCCGTTGATCTGACATGGTTGCCCGCTGTAACAAAAAAGCCCACATAAAATTTTTTTCTGAACACATTATGATACTTGCTGGCTGTCGGGGAGGCATCCAGTGATGGATCTCAATGTCTCGTTGAGTACTGTGCGGAAAGGAATGTCGAAAAGTCACGATTGGGCGTAATCCTTTCTAATAAAAGCTATTCCAACTAAACTGGGTCATTATGTAGGTCTTCACATTCACACGGTGCTACTACCCCACGTCATTCAGCATCCTATGGCGCTCTCTGGGTCTGCCAAATGCAATCTGGCCATACCCTCTTTGGTGCGTACCTTTGAGTTTGTAAGCCGATAAAATATAGCTAGAAAGTAGCCCTTGTGTGGTTCTACCTTGACACAAGCCTTTTCCACATTTCACTTTTTTATGAGGAATATAAAAAACGTTTAACAAACAGTAGGAAAGAGCAACAAGCAGCGTAAGGAATTCTTTTAGTAAACGCAGGTCACGTAGGCACTATGTCTGTGTATAACTAAACTGCAGAATAATACCTCGTTGAGATCTGTTTGACATTGACCTACAGCACTACGCGCCATATACCTAGCCTGCAATTTGTAGGTCTGTATCGTACGTTTTCGCACTTCTGTCTACTTGAAAACACTGCCTTTGAAATCCTTTCTTATCTAAAACGCTGACTGGTTGTACCGAAAACTGGTCAGAACAAACACCTCATATGGGGTGAACACAGTTTAAGAATCAAAGTAGAGGTTAGGGGGGGTAAAAGGTCCAAAATCCAATTGTATGTATGCCAATTTACATATTGTGTATACAAATTACAAAGTTTTGGCATAGTATAGGTTCGAAGGGTCATCGAATTAAATACTGCCTTGAAAAAAAGTTCACGTCGAAGTTCGTGGTCCCACTCCTATAAATAGGAATTTCAAATGAGTGAGTCTTCATTAAGTTTTATTCTTCCATTCAGACGAGAAGATTACTTTTTATGCAATATGTAACAACAGTTATTTAGTCATACTCATTATGTGACCTGCTCCCAAAACCAGGACAAAGTCGGCAGAGTACTTTTAGGAGACAAGAGACATAAACTTGTGTAAAATCAATAGAAAAAGAAAGAATTCAAGGCAATATTATTTTGATGGACAAAAGAAAGTGCAATGTGTTACATGTTTACATCTTTTTCAAGCTATTTTCTCAGCATTTCAATCTGCACATATCTTAAAATGAAAATTTTCCGACATTATCCGGGTTTCGTGGGATCAGGTCACATAGAATCTCGCTATTAAATACTGTTGACCTCAATACATATCTACCAAGCTATCTGCATAACACATTTTTGAAATAGTGTAGTTGTTTCAAATGTATTGAGATAGCTTCGTAGCTTATTGGTGTTTTACTTCCTACCTAGTCAAGCTTCATCATCAATTGAGTCGCTGATCGATCATCGTAGTCTGAATCTTCTATTAGTTTTATAACACCTAACTTGCGAAATATTATTCCTTATCACACAACACCATTGGAGAAATAAGCATTCTTCTATTTTTGTTCCACTTTTGTACAGGCTGTCCAAACAATGTTTAACTACACCGGAACACAGGTATTTGTAGCAAAACTAGAGTACGCAAGGGTCGTTGTTTGGTATGCTATTAACGGCAAATAAATAAGTTTTTAGTTGCCGTTTATTTCATTTCAATGCGATAAGTAGAACAAAAGATATGCTTCGTCAAAAAGAAGAGTGCAAATTCGGATTGGTCCGATTTGCATTGGTTACATTTGTAAGATTACGGGAAACATGATTTTGTAACATACTCAAAATTTAGTTATTAATTGAGTTATTGATTGGCTATTGAACCTACTGAAGATATTGACTATACCTTTTGAACTTCATTATTGTAAATAAAGTGTGAACATTGTCTTTATCATCAGCAATACTTTGTATTTATCAAAAAATAATCAGACAGTTCACTTTCATTAGCAGACATCAAATCGCGCAAGATTTCACAGAATGCTAAAACAAAACCAAATTAAATTAACCACACAATCAGACACTTCCTTGCTGAATTCACAAGAAAATATATGATTCTGTAGACAGAATAAACAACAAAAAACACACAAACAAACAAAAAGAAAGAGAAACCTCTGATAATAGGACTACATTGACTAATGAAGCAGACAGAATTGGAAATAAGACACCAGTATCAGCCAAACAGACCCATAACGGAGCCGAATGGCAATAACTCAACCCAACATTTTTCTTGTTAGCTGAGCCGTTGTGGTAGATCCAACGATGTGAACTTTGTAAAACATAGTGATAGGAAACTCGAAGTCTTTCTTTAATAGAAAAACACGGCAAGATCTATTTGTTTTCCTTTTAAGATGGCAAGAAGATGTGTTATGAAGTCCTTAAAGGCAGCTAAAGGAGTGCTTAAAGGCAGAAATCGGACCAAGCTGATTTTGTCCTCTCATAACTGATGAAGCATATCTTTTGTTCTAAGTATCGGATTGGAATGAAATAATGGCAAATTAAAGCGTATTTTATTGGCTTGAAAAAGATACCAAACAACGACCCATGCGTACTTTTTTTGGTATCAAAATGCCTTTGTCCCGAGTGTTAACATTTTTGGGACAGCCTGTAGAAGAAATTAACGCATTGACATACCGGCCAACCTTAGCATTAGTCTTTTATCATTAACAGACAACTATGTAAGAACTAAATTCGTCAGTTTCCAGTGAGCCAATTTTGTGCAGTAACTTTGTACCATGGCCACAATGTTCTGTAATGGCAACAAAGGCTTAGTTTCCACATCGCCAAGGATTGAACACTTACATCAATATCCATCCCGCCCATTGAAATATGCAAGAACTCTCACTTAATTTGAAACTGATTATAGATTGTAATGTATTCATATCCTGAATATAACAACTTCGCTTTTTCCATGGCAGATATCAACAGTGCTTGGGCTTTCTTGGATACTGGTGTTTCTAGCAAGTGCTACAAACAATGAGATCATGTGGTGGATTGGCAGCATTGTCAACTCCCTACAAGGAGTATACGTATTTCTTGCTTTCGGATTTAGCGCCCGTGTTCGATCGCTTTGGAAAAATATTTTGAAGAAAGAATAACAGAGTACAGCTCTAACTGGTAAGTTTTGATTTTAGCATGCAGTCTCACGAAAATAGCCCTAATATCAAACACGTACATGGCACTAATTCATATAAGAGGGATGTTTTCAGTGGCTGTTAAATTAGAATCGGGTAATCCTCGGTACTACTTATACAATTCCTTCTTTATATATAATACAAACCTGACGATCACCGCAAAAAGGGAGGTAGCGTTATTTTCTTGTTAGATCTAGGGGCAATTTCCCCTGAAAACAAGCTTGGCAGGGGTCTGCTCCGTGATTTTTCGTCCATTTTTGAAAAGTGGCAAAAATTGCATTAAGGGACATTATATAGATAATTTTGAGCGTTACCATTCACATATATATACAGTTGCAAAACAATTATTTCGGCATGTTTTTCGATTAGTCCCTTTTGAAAGTTTCCAAAATATAAATTTTGTTACCACGGTCTTGCTCATTGATTTACACCTCGCTTATTAACAATTGTGCGCAAATGGCTGAGATAGAACACTCGAAATACGCAAAACTCCTTCACCATGTTCCACTTTTGTGGAGATTTCATTGGTCACTGTGTGGTTAGTATACGGTAGTCCCTGAAGAAGAAATACACATATACGTGGAAAAAAAATTGTTATTGAGCTGATTTTTTACCAGACATGCAGAATACATCATATAACAACATATCCAAAATCCCCATGAATCCCCTTTGGGGAAAATTTTTATCCAAGATGGCCGCCAAAATAGCTGACATTGCATATAATTAGCTATATCTGGCTTCTCAAGTAGATGTGTTGATGATTTTAGTCTAAATCTAAATTATCCATGTTTTCCTTTATGTTGAAATTCAAAATGGCCGTCATTACATATTATTTGCTTTATCTCAACTTCAGAACAAGGAAAAAGGGTTGATAAAGAAACAAACAAATAAATTATATCTAAATAATTATATATAAGCGAATAATAAAAATGACAAGAATAATTATAAATGAATAAATATAATAGTGAATAATAAATAGATATAAATAAATAAAGAGAAATTTTGTAAAAGGGACGGGTACAAAAGACAGAACCTGAATTATGTAATAGGAGTCCTCTTGAGGTGTTTTCACACCCAAATGTTATTTCTCCAATTTCTGGATTCATCTTTTAATACTTTATTTCACACTCCAGTTTCCATTTCTGGTACTTGGTTGTAAAAATAGAAATATATATGGCCTATTGTTTCTATGCCATTTCTGGCAAGACGTACGCGTGTAGGCCTATTAATCATGGCATTTACTAAACTTTTTAAAAACCATTCTTTCGAATGAGTATTATATTGAGCGCGTACTGGTTCTCATCGTGCAGTTTTTTGGTGATTGCATTCAGATTAAGTTCAAATAACATAACACCCAAGTTATTCTTTCGAATAGACTAAAGATGAACTAAAATTACTACTATTTGGTAATTAGAACATCCTTTTCGGGATTATTGCTTTTAACAACCCTCCTATATATGCGACAGTTTGACCGAGCTTCCTTGCAGGAGACTGCAAAGGGAAAGTATATGTCAGTGAGAAGATAATTATATGTAATGGCAGCATATTGGCAGCCATTTTGGGCCATTTTGGATATTTGAGTTAAGGAAAACATCAATGATTTAGATTTAAACAAAAACTGAATTCTTTGAACCTCAAACATACTCAAAAACATGAGATACAGCTAATTGTATAAAATGGCGGCCATTTTGGATTTTGGCGTGAAGGAAGTCAAAATCCATAATTGTATTCTTTGACCCCCACAACATATTCAAGAACATTAAAATCATCAACATCTACTTTAAAAACTGAGATATAGCAAATTTGGCGGCCATCTTGGATAAAATTTTCTCCACAGGGGGGATTTTAGATATGTTGTTGTATGATGCATTCTGCTGGTGCAAAATCAGCTCAATAACATTTTTTCTGGGTCAAAACCCCCAGGGACCACACTAGGTACAACGCAAGAATTGTCATGGTTTTCAGACAAAGAGGGTTTCCAACTGAATAAACGAGTATGCCTGCTTGCAATATCGATTTTGGTCCTTGTGTTAGTGTTACAGTCCACTGCATGCCCATTAAAAACTCCGTAAAGTGCAACTTTTGTGAAGGAGTTTTGATCTTTCGGGCATTCTGATGAACTGATGAACTTTAAAGGCCAATTTTTGAGATACGTAGTTTTGCCACAAAAAGGCCGAGCGCTATGCATTATCCACGAATGATTGTGCAAATTATTACAAGAGAAGAATCGCTTTCAACCTATTCTATACTTACCAGGCACTCGGCAAATACTCGAATGGTCGTCAATTTTGGTTCAAAATGTGATTTTTAAGATATTGATACTTTTTGCGTCTATGGTACCCGATGCCCTTGATGCCCAATTAGTCCAAAATAAACAATCTTGTGTAAAAGTAACTAAAATTCTGGTTATATGCAACTTGAAAGAAAGGTTTTGTTGAGGTGAAATAATGCAAACGCCCCACGTTTTATGCATGAAAATATCAAATACTTAGGATACCGTTTACACTCAGATTACACATCGACATACCAATATCTGAAAAATAAAAAAAATATTCTTAAAGCAATATTAGCACATTTATTTGAAGAGCGCCCCCAATTTTTCAAAACATTTGAGATTTTTACACGGTTGCATTGGTTAAAATGGCTAGTAAAAAACTATACCTTGGGAATGGTTAAGCTCGAAAATGTGTCGCAAACGAAGGAATTTTGTAACTAGAATAATTAATATCGGGATCCTGATAATAATTCAACGGCTGCTGGAAACGGCCTTCCAATATGAAATAGCCGGGAAATAGCGCCATGTACGTATCTGCGCTCATCTATTAGTTGTTTTATTGGTTCAGGCAAGTCAAGTTAGAGGTCATTTTCTTGAGGTGGCACTATTTCATCATGGACGGACATAAACTTAGCATTTCCAGCTCTGCCGTTAAGTACAATCTAAGATCCCAATTCTAATTACAAAAATTGCTCATTTTATGATTGAATAACGCTTTTTTAGCTTCTCGTCAGAAGGGTGTAATAGTTTACTAAACAATTACCAACATAGCTGTGCAAAAATATCAAATTTTGAAAATTGGGGGCGCTCTTCAAAAAATGTGCTAATATTGCTTTAACTATGAAGTATACTGAGCTCTTCAAAGATGTATAATATATAGGAGTTTGTTCAATAAGTCCCTTTTCGGAGAGTTCGCAGTTCCTATGCATACTCCATTCGTGCAAAGAAGCCAAATCAAATTGGTATGATTTCAAATTGGAATAAGTTTTCAATAAGGCAAACTAAAACATCAAATATATCAGTGACGTTATTTTTTGACATTACTGAAATTAAACAAAAAAATGCCTCTACTTTGTCACACCCTTCTCCGTTTTAAGGTCCGAACCCACTGGCACGATTTCAGTCATTAAAGGCTGACTCAGAGATTTCGAGATATATATTTTGTGTGTATTAATTTAAAATAGTCAACTAGAACTAAAGATAGTCGCCTAATATGCTCGATTTAAGTTTGAGATGAATCAGATTTTTTTTCGTTTTGATGCAATCAACATTTATGTATAGTATATTATAACAGTACCATAGGATACTGTGTATAACAAAAATTCGGAATTTTAAAATAAAGTTGTGATTTCCTATGAAGGACTTTGATTTCAGGTTAGCTATTTCACACAGTATGTGGACAAGCATTATGTATATATATGCAAAAACACAATTGGTCAGAAAATTGAGGGTGCCATCCTTAGGAAATCTCTGAGTCAGCTTTTAAGACGTGATGAATAGTTTGTTTTACATTGATAGAAGTCAAATGGAGACCGATTAGTATTGAAACTTGGCAAGTCGTCAATCAAATGGCCAACATATACCGTGTGTTCCCCCCCCCAAAAAAAACCGCACCACTTGATAACAGGCGCCATAAGTTTTGATCAAAAGCCAGGTCAAAAGCATGTGACTACTTAGTCTTTGTTGTAAGATAAGACTGTTAGCTAATATCCCTGAAAAGCTCATAAAGGTAGAGTCAATATTTTTTAAGATATGACCCCAGAAATCAAGTAACCTGCAGGAACCATTTAACCAAATCGAGGCGCTATCAACTACAAAATTCACTGTACGTTTTGCGCCCAGAACCACCAATATGAATCTCTAAGTCCAACCACCATTTTTCTTTATTATTAAAGACAGGTCATGCAACAGATATTAACACATGAATGTTCCCATTGGTAATAACAGCTAATAAACATGCATTTTAACACACTTAACAGATGAAATTATGAATGTATGATCAACAAACTCTTTGTATTGTCCAAATTAGACAGCATTAGATTAGAGCTAATCGTTCATCATTATTTTGTGACTGCACACAAAGAGATATCTTAACCCATAATTTAATGACAGAATGAATAAACTCACATTGGTATTGAGTTTTGTGTTGAAGACATATATTTACTTTCATAAAGTTGAAAATGTAACATAATTTTTAGTAACAAGAAAGTTGCAGCCCAACGCATTTTATCATTTTATGTAATATGGAGTTTGTCTATGACTTGGTTATAGTTTTATATCATCTTGAAACATATTTTATCACCAATAAAGTAATGTTTTATCATTATCAGTTAAATAATAATTATGTAAATGCAGTTAATTGATTCAGTAGAAGTTGTTCTGCAAGAAATTTGGGCAAGTAAATGTTGATTGCAATCAATATTGTATTTGCCATTCTGTTCTTCACTGTTAAAAATAAACCTGTAAATAAACAGGGATTTGACTGGCAGCTGGGACTCACTACATGCAGAACGTAAAATAACTGGAGCCGTAAAAATACGACACCATTGCAGGGAACGTAAAATAACGGCGTAAAATCTCAGCTTCAACGTTTTTGTTGGTTTTTGACTTGTTTAAACAATATTAAGAATTAAAACGTTATTACAATCTTCTGACCAAATTTTCACGTTGTAGCTATGGCATCATACAAGCGTTGTATTTATGTTACCACATGGTTGTAAAAAGTTATATTTCAGGCAAACAATTTTGAGAAAAAAAGGCAATAAACAAAGGGAAAACGTGAAGAAATAAAGATTTAAACCAGTTTATACACTTTGTTTTATATGGCAATGTACACATTCTAATGTCACCAATTACTTCATCATCATATGAATAAACGTAATACATGTACCTTACAGAGATTCGAACCAGGGCCTTCAGATTACAAGTCCTAAACCTTATCCACTATACTACATGACTTTACTGATAGAAGATGCTAAAATTAAATATATATATGTGTGTACTACTTTTTTCAAATTAAACTAAATATAATACAAAAAGGAGGAAAAGATTTTTTAAAACTATTTTTAAAAATTATAGGGAAAATAAGATTTTTTAATGATGTTACTTACAACGTTATTTAACACATTTTATAGGTAAAACGATTTTCATAGTTCATATACTTACATTAAAAACAAGTAAATTACAAAAGAACGTAATATTACGGAAAATATAATAACGGTCAGCGTATACATACTACTTTTTTTCAAAATGTGTAGTATTATTTTCTAGCCACTGTGTATTTACATTTTTCTGCTTCCAAATTGTAATTTTATGTTAGGTATAGGTAATAAAGCGTGAAGATTTTTGAAAAATTGGGGTTTACCGTAATTTAAAAGGTAACGTCTAGTAAAATTAGGAACATTTTTAACAGTGTTCATTGCCAGTCTTGTGGTTACCAGCTCCTCATTTTTGTATAATGGATCCTGCGGGTCACTTGATTGTTGGGGTCATATCTTAAAAACTCTTGACTCTATCACTATGATTTTTTTCAGGGACGTTAGCTAACAGTAGTATCTTACATTACAATAAATAACAAGTATAAATCGTGTGTTTTTGTTCAAAACTTATTGCTGCTGACACGAAGTTTTGCGTTTTGGGGGATACACTGTATAGTATGGCTTGATGCAGTTTTGTAGAGTTGTACATTCAAGGAAGTTTTAATAATTTTTCCCAAATCAGTGAAAAAAAAGTCGTGGAATTGTCAAAAGTGAGGTGATTTTATGCAAAACATTTCCTTTTACTATACTTTGTCCGGCTAGAGGGAGTGGTAACATAATATTTCAATCAGTGTTAATCGTGTGGATCGTGTTAAGTCGCATCTGCAATTGCAAGAACAGAAAGCTGGCATGAGAGATAGGCACCACTCCATGTCTGTTAAACACGTATAGTTAAAACAAAAAATGTTAAAGGTGTCAACGAGATATTTTTGAGGCAAACCCAGATATTGTGCATAATATTAATTTCAGATAGATTAGACACGCAATATCCTCTTACCTTGCATATGGCTACAGAAATTCTTCAAAGAGAGTAAAAAAGGTGTTTTGCACGTGCTTATATTTTCGATATAAAACATAGGCCGGAATTTCGTATTTGCTCCTATACGAAAATTAGAAATTTTCACAATTTTTATACCAAAGAAACATTGTCAGCTTAATCCTTTCATATGGGAATATTTTGATGGAACTGTACATCAGGGCAAATCATATTTTTCACATTTTTTAGGGACCCTGTTACTTGAAATCTCTCGTTGGCACCTTTACTTTATGTCTTGTCCTTTTTAAAGGTGCAATGTGAGCTTTCAAGACATCCAGATACTACACACCATAGGGAGTGATTTCATAAAGATAGTCAATAGATTACTTACCAAGTATTTGGCTACAGAAATGTCTTAAAAGTAACAACAAAAAGGTGGTTTTTTATTTGCTTATATTTCAGATAAGTATATTTGACGGAAAGCTTTACATCAATGCAAATTGCAAAAAATCAGGGCTTTCATATTTTAGGGACATCGGCTATGAAATTTCTCGTCACACCTTTAAAGTTATGTTTGCTTCACTGTTTCTGGTTACATTCATTTTATTAAACTACGAGGGCGAGCTGGTGTAGTGGCTTAACTCGCCTTTCACCAATGCGGCTCGGGTTCAATCCCCTGTGGAGCCTGTGTCGTACGTGATTTTGGTTGCCGATCCATACCCGCCCTCGCATGTTTCCTCCTGCATCTAAAATCGGACTTCTTCCCATAATGCCTTCCTTGTCGTTTCTGGATATACTCGTTGTGTTGTATCTAATCTGTGGTTGTAGCAGCCTAAGGCGCTCCACAGCGGCGCCCTGAACTCTTCGGTGGATTTGTCGCGCGTTATAAGAATTAAATATTATTGTTATTATTATTATTATTTTCAGCTTCAACTTCGGCAACGAAGTGACAGGAAGAGTCGGTTCCTTGGACTCGTGATCGTGAAAAATCTAGTATATATACGAGGGACATATTTCTGAAATTTACAGTTAAAAGCACCTTGTACATACCACTACAGTAAAAGGCACCTTCTTCATGAGTTCATTAGCTGTGAATATATCTACTCCCCTCTTCTCATTGTGATACTGATTATACAACGTAGCGTTCTTCTGAAAATTGACAGTTTGGCGGTGGCGAAGAACCGATAAGTTGCCCACACCAAATCAAATTGCCATGCGGTTTTGTACAACAACGGGCCTAATTACACGTAATTTCTCATTACGAAGCGACTCATCCCTTAATTATGCATTAAACCTTGACTGCTATACCTCTGCATGTCATTCAGCAAGAACAATCCATATGTTGACCACGGATTGTTCGAGCTACTGAAGCATGAAGACCGATTAGTTCTGATCCCCTCTGAAACTTTGGCTTCTAGTCAAAATACTCCTATGGGGGGTGTCAATTGTACTGTATCACGTTACTCAGTAATAAGCCTAACAAACTTTTTTTCTTGATATTGTGCTGATTTGTATCTTTAAAATAATTTTCTAACACAAAACTGCCCAAGGAAGTTCCAGTTTCTACTATTTTTCCATTTTAAACGTATTAGACCTGTCCTTTTTTTCCCCTTTTCCCAAACACTATTCGCCATAGGGTGGCCAGACCAGATCTATTTAGTGGTGTGGATCATAAACGTCTAAACGCGAACGTCTATTCTAATTACGCTGTCTGTTCAAAACAGTCCCCTGTGACAAGATTTTCAAAGTTTACCTGTCGATATTTATATAGCGCCTTTCCAAAAGTTGATCAAAGCGCTTTACATTGTATTCCGCTGCGCTGCCCTAGACTAACGTCAGCTGCCTTAAAAATGCCCAAAGTATACTCATACTTTGGGCGACACTCAATGGACAATATTTCAGACAGCTCCCTATTTAGCACCTGGGTGGAGGGAGAGGCAAGCGAGGTAAAGTCCTTGCCCACGTGGCACACACATTGGCCTCAGCGGACTCTAACACACACATTAAAAAAGTTCTCGTAAATAACGGAAATTTCTGGCAGCAGTATTTCCGGAAATTTTTTAGGGTCAATTACATAAAATTTTGTCAATTAACGGAACTTTGAAAAAAGTTGAAAAATGCAAAAAATAAAAAAAATAAAAATGTTATTTTAACAGATTTTTTTTCCGTAATTGTAAATTACGGCACAAAAAAAAAAAAAATTTTTCGGGAAATATTGTGCCAGAGAATTTTTTGAAATATTTCAACGTCATGACATTTTTAATGTGTTTTTTGTTTTTTATTTTTATTGTTTTTGTAAAAACAGATTTTTCCGTACATTACGGAAATCTGTTGTCTAATTTACGGAAATTTTTTAACATTGTTCAGGCCCTTTGGGTCGTGAGGCGGTCGTTGTATCCACGGGACCACATGTGGCCCTCGTGCTGGTTTTAACGGTGATTTCGTGATTCCAGCACTTCTGTTTTATCATGGTTCACTATATCATTGAGAAAACCTTATTAAATAGTTGATTCCGATCTTCGGTAATTGTGTTTTGGAGCAATTTCTTTTTTCTCACGCCTCAAACCCATGAGTTACAATAAGCTCATCACCAAGGACCCAGTTCAGGGGTGTACTTGTACATCATTGACATGAACTGACCTTGTGTGATCGGGGTATCATGTATCATACTCGCAAAATTCCCAGGAGTAGTTTCTAAATACATTGGTGAATGAAAGCTACTGAACTGTGCAAGGGAATTTGAGATTTTACCAGCTCAATAGACAGACCATGGACAGAAAATACAAAATTGCGAACGTCTTACAGATACGACACAATTTGCACGTAATGTTTGAGTACACCTGGATTACTTAGGCTAACATTGTCAGACGATAATAACAGTAAATGTTTAAGCTAAGCCGGGGGACAGGTTGTGGATCATAAAAATGCCCCTTTAAAAATACCATTTACATAATTCACAAAAAAATCACAGTTTCGTAAAAATTAATAATCGGCTTCAATTGGCAATTGGAAATTTTCCTATATGAACCCTTCACCCCAAGACCACAATGCCGCTTTGTAAGGATGTGTTTATATCAATTAGCAACATGGATTGTGGTTCTTGGGGAATAGATCTAATTTTGTATCATGCTGTTTCTTGGGACATGCTTGTTTTTTATAGTTTAATATTGTAACTTAAGATTGTTATTCGTCATAATGTGTAGTTTTGTTTTGTAAAGGGCATAGAGACCTTCTGGTTTATGCCACTCAAATCATCTCATTATTAATTATTATTATTATGAACAATAAATGAAATAAAAACAACAACCTCCTATTTCATACCTATCCACATAGAGGTTAACCCTGCTCATATATAAATAGCTCGGCAATTCAAGTGAATTGCCGGTCCTGCTTTTTTCATGGAAGATGAGGCCATTGTGTTGCTTCTAGAGTCTGGCTTGGTGAGAAGAGTGTATATAATCCAAGTCTAAGCACTCAATGCACGCATCGGCATAAGTTAATAGGTATTTTGACTACTTTTCACAAAGTAGTCCACTCAATATACGGTATGACCTGGACAAACTGCTACAGAAGGTTTTCTTTCGGTACTTGTTTTTTTTTATTAAACCCAACCGAACAACCCTATCACAAGGTAGAAAAAAGGAGCAATGGCAAGACCTGCTAATTTGGCATAAATCAAACCTATGTGCCTGTTTTGCCTATATTTTGGTATAACATATATTAAAAAGAGGGACGACCCGAGTTAAGTAAATAAAGTTTTCATCTTGATAGAATGGTCTTCACCCCCTAAACCCATCTGTAGAGTTTATGCGCTGACTTTCAACCTTTTTCATGTGAGGGCTATAAAAACAAACATGATTTGCTTTAGCCCTATATTTGTAAAATTAATATCGGGTCGACAACCAAAATGGGGTACTTTCCGCTCACACTTTCAAACCAAATTCTCTTCTAGGCCTAAATTTCACAGGTAAATGAAAAATAGTAGCTGTCTTCACATACCAAATTTGAACCACTTCCTCCGGTACAATCTTGGAGTATGGGGACGATGCTAATTAGCTATCAGGCCATGGGCGGCCCTTTAACTCTTGAGGCCTTTCTTCTTGCTGTCCCACATAGGACCCGAGGTACTTGATGTATAACCTTTTTGAGTTGGTTTTGGGTTGATGATTCTCTTCCTCCTTGACGGTCATGTATTCCTTCCGTCTCGTGTGCCATTTAATTTCTGATTATCTGCGTGCAGCATTCTCAAATGATTGCTGTGTAGTGATCTTGTGCAGCAGAACATATCACATCCCCTGTTCGAAGGCTGCGTAGTCAAGGTCTGTGAGATGCTGACTTTGGTGACGTCTAGAATGCTTGACTGCTTAGCCTTTTTATGGCCGCCGTCCCTACCGTACTACCCAGGCTATTACCAAATGACCCCCCTTTTTTTAAAATGTTTTCACATATTCAATAACCCCCATTTTCGTCTTTCCTGCTATCCCTTTTATCACAAGTTTGCATAAATATCCATTTTTTTAAAGAATTTGAACACCCAAATTCACATTTTCATAGCCTACGTCACTGTAAAACAATTTAATCTTTCATTATTTGAACTCTGAAACGAGGCACTTACTATTTTAACTTCATGTTTTAACATCATTGGCCCTTCTTAACTAAAGTTTCCATACTGGATGACCGCATTTTTATTCAGCTTGTTTATCGAATGACCCCGTATTGTTTGGTAATTTTATCTGAAATGACCCGGGAAAGTACCCTATTTTTTACGGCCGAGGCAATATACCCCTCACTTCGCATAGGAGCGCCCCCGGCCACTAGTTGACACCAATGTGTTTTAATACATACACTGCTGTAATATTTGTTACTAAGATCTCCGCCTCCGATTGCAGTCAGACAAATCATCAGAATGCAAATTAATTTGGAGGGAAAATTGCGGCCATCTTAATATACCATCACTTTCCACTTTTAACATATCAGTTGCAAGTGCTACACACCTTGCAGGCATAGCCCTGCAAAACATGTTCAAACACTAACAGAAAAATGGAAAATCTCCCTAATCATGCATTTATGAGCTATATACCTTTGTCTAAATATGGGCGTATACGTCTACGTAAGACAAATGCAAATTAGCATGTCTTGCCAGGCTTCCCTTTTTCTACCTTTTTGATATGTTGTTTGGGAGATCTTTTACTGCCCGTTACAGCAAGAAAAACCTTCTGTAGCAATTTTAGGTGTACCTAGTATTTTTCATAGATTGAGTGGACTAAAAGGACTGTATCATGTCGCCTATATAGCTTAGAAAAGGGCAGATCTATCTAGGCATCACTTACAGGCTCCATAACGAAGGGCAGCTATAACACTCCCCTGTTTCTTCGTTAAATCATAAATTGCTTTTTATCAGACTTTTATCATTTTATTCGATACAAGTGCATTTTGGGGATAAAAACACCTTGTGTGCATGATAAAGTACAATTGCCACAAAAATGATCTCGGCATATTTTTCGACCAGTATTGTGCCAAAATCCGATAATTTTGAAAGTTTCCGAAAAATATGCCCAGGCCTTGCTCTTTCGTGTACACCTCGCTTTGTTTGTAAACAATCATGCAAATGCCCGAAAGACGCAAAACTCCTTTACCAAAACTTGCAATTTATGGAGTTTCCAATGTTCAATATGTGGTAAAAACTGAGATGCATCTCAAGTATAAAGTAAGAATCGATTTCAAACAAAGAGAGTTATGACTGAATGAGCGAGTATGCCTACTTGCGATATTGATATGGTCCGCGTATTTGTATTTACAGTATAGCAATATCCATTGAAAACTCCATAAACTGGAAGTTTTGGTGATTGAGTTTTGCGTCTTTTGGGCATATATACTATCTCAGCCATTTTTGCACGATTGCCTGTTATAATAATGCTTTGATTAATTTAAGTTTAATAGCGTAATTGATTCCTTCGCAAGTCAATAAAAATATTCATGATTTTTCTCTTTATAACGTCAAAACCGTTTTGATGGCGTTGGGCCCTTTCAATGAGGTAAATCAAACGCTTACCTTAAAGGTGCTTGTTCCGATGCCCCGCCCCCCCCCCCCCCCCGATTTACCCGGAAGTAGTAGAAATTTTGATATTAGATGAAAGGCCATATTTTTCTCATTGTCGTCTTGAAATTTCAGCTTTCAAATCCATTTCGTTCTCAAGATACAGACAAAATAAAAATACTATGCGCTATGCATTATCGCGTCTAGCATCAAATCCGCAAGTTTGTTTTCCACTGGTGAGTGTGTACAAGTGCCAGGCTCTCATATCAAATAGAGAACACGATAGACAAAAGTCGGAACAAGCACCTTTAACGAATGTCTATTATAGTCAGAGCCACAACATTAAAAACCGCTCTAAAATTGAAGATAGGTTACCGCGAGAGAACTTTTTCTACAACCAACAGATATCGATAGTCTGAAACCCCATGATTACGAATCCAGAGGTCGTAGAATTCGCCTGGATTGCAAAAAATAAATATTACGCAATAAAGATGACATCGTCAAATTTTGGTTAAAATATCTGAAATTTTACAATTTTATATTCTTGCATATGCAAATAGACCATATCATAGGCTTTTCATTTCATTTTGTTTGGAATCTATATGATACTTACATTTTGTGTTAGAGAACTTTTAATTTAATTTTTCCATTGACACATGTACAAAATATAGTTTTCAATTGCAATTTTCTCAAAAAGTAATTTTTCTGTTTATACGAGGTCTAAAATACTTACTTTTTTCTCTGGTAAGCACATATTTATTCTAATTTATTCACATTTTTAACATTATGTTCTGAGTTAAGAAATCTTTATATTTGATTTCTAAATATGGACAGCTAAGTCGTCTATTGGCCAAAATGTGATGACGTCATCAAAATTTGACTCCACACTTAAAATATATGAATTTTTAACAATTATTTTATATGATACTTTGCATCAATATCTTCAAGACCAATGCACTTTAGAACCTTAAAATGATATAATTTACCATTTATCTGCAAAAGAAAAAATAAATCTGCATTGATGTCTGTACAAAATTGCATCTTCAAGCTTATTTTTTTCGCATTGTACATTTCAACAGTTTGGAGCCCCACAAGGCTTACATACTTCCACTAGTTTTCCGGAATTTGTGACCATTAAAAGTTTTGGACATAGATTTGAAGTCTTCAGTGATGTGTGCTTTTATGTAAAGATGTGATGTGTGTGGATTTATGATATAAGAATGGATATTCATACGTAGTGGTAAATAAATCTAGAAAGTTATTTTTTAACTTCAACACTACAAATATTTCGCTCACCTGGAACGTTTTCGCAAGCCCGACTTTAGTACTAGCGTCATCAGCAAATGGTGGTGCTGTGATGGTACTTCCTGTCCACTGATAGGATATCCTCCCTAGTATGACGCCCTAAAACTCAAGGATGACGTCATAAGATATTAAGATGTGAGGAGATTATCCCAAATAGGATTTAAGTCCAGTCCTTTGTCGCGATTCAAGTTAGGGTGTTTGGTTCTTATGTGTATTGCTTCAAGAATTCTCCTGGGAAATTCTTTAGGCTCACGCTCCAACACGTTAAAGTGTATTTTCCCAAGACCGATCTTCCAACCATGTGACCAAACCGACCAAGCCGTTCCATTAGCATGGAGAGGAGGCTACTTACCTGAAAAACTTGGACTGAAAAAAGGCCACCACAAAAAATAATTATGTTAACCCTATCCATTGTACGCTGACATTAACATCCATGTTACATCAGACTGTCCCTGATTACATTTACTCTACTCCCCTCACTGCTAATCTTCATCGCCACCTGAGTCTGATGTTGTGGAGTCTTCGCCAAGATTGATGAGAACCTGCTCAATGTGTATATCACAAATATGATCCTTTTCCCAATATGAGTTCTCCACATCCAGGACATGTCTTATAGCATTTTGCCAATCCGTTGGTGAGACACGACCTACTGCTTGGTCGAAAAGTTCCTTAATGGATGTCAGGTTGAAGTTTGTGTTATTTCTTGCAACATATCCTTTTATATTAGTTCCTAGCCTTTTTTAAATTAATTCCTCCGGGTTGAAATCGCAATGATATGGAGGCAGTCTCAATATTTCATGTCCATATTCTCTTGCCAAGTCATCAATTCTATATTTCAAGTTCCGAGGTTTGTATCTCTTAATGATATCGTAAAGTTCTGGTTTCTTCATTGAACTTAAGTAGGGAATGTTATTTTTAGACAACCATTCCTGCATTTCAGCTTTTAAGGTGTTTGATGTTGGTGTCTTTTCACTCCTTACACTATGATAACTGGCGTTATCCATGACCATTACTGAGTGTTCAGGAATGTTTGGGAAGACTTTGGTAGTTATCCATTCTTCAAAATGCCTCCCATTCATTTCGTTGTGGTAATCGCCGCTATCACTCTTTGCTACAAAACTTAGTTTGGCGTCCTTAACAAAACCATCTGCACTTCCCGCGTGGACAATTATCAAGCGTTGCCCTTTTCCAACGGGAGTTTGATAACCACCATTGCCTTTGCTGTCTACCCAGCACTTACTATTAGTATGACTTGTATTTATCCAGGTCTCATCAAGATATATTATGTTAGATAGAGGTTTGGATAGACGCATGTTCTTCATCTTCCGTATAGATACTGATGTCGTTGATGAACCCTGGACGCCCCATGAGCAATTTCCTTCCGTTATGTATTTTGAATTTAAATCCCATGGATTTATGAAATTTCCAAACACTAACTTGTTCTTCCTGTCGTAAAAGTAAGATCATCTCTAACAACTTGCAGCAACTTGTGCAGTGTGGGAAACTCCTTTCTTTGGTAAATTGGTGAACCTTGCGCATAATGGCTTTCCGATCGAAGTCATCTAAAGTCATTTTGCTGCGTGCGTATTACTTTCCTCCTTTTAAAATCCTCTGTATGCGACTTATTCCGATTCCTGTTGCCATCTCCATTCTTTCCAAGACGTTGGAAAGACCGATAGCTTCTCCTGCCACTTTCTCCCTCTCAAAGAAAGATTTTAACGTGGCAAGCTTTTGCTGCATTTCACTTAGAATTGGTGCCATTTTCGTTTGACCAGTACAGTCCTGTAGCTAGAAATACCTTTGTGAACAGGCATGTACATTGATAAGACCTGAACAGGTACACATGTAAAGTGATGTGACCAGAATCATCTTCACTTCGCCATTCACAAAATATAATTTATCAAGTTTGTCAATATCATAAATTGCAAATGTTGGAAAACAAGTATTATTATCTTACCTTTCTGTATTGATAAGTAACTAACATTTAGCTTAGAAATATTATCAATGTTGCCATTCCAGGTAGAGACCAAAGTTTTACCATTTACGAAAAAAACAAACATATGCCATATTGGCCATTTACAATTAAATGACAAAAGCAATTTCTAAGTAAGGACTATGATAACAACTAATATAATTTGTCCTGGAATGGACCAAATTTTATGCTGCTTTTTAGAAAATGGAATAAACACAGAATTGACTATTTGTAAAACGGAAAACTTTGGTCTCAGGTTAGGCCTTGATATCAACTAGACGTACTATACAAAACCCAAAACTCGCTGATATGTCTTAATAGAACCCATTATGTTTTTACAAAAATCTTACCAAAGCCTACATGACTAAAAAGGAAATCTTATAAATGCAGGGATTTGAAAGAAAGTAATAAAAAATAAATGTGGCCTCTGCAACGATGTAACTAGCCACACTCCATTGATTTTAAAAGATTATAGCTTTGTGATTCCATTCACTTGCCGATTTCACAGGTCACGATTTCAAAGCGTTTTCATTTCAACTAATACGCAAATGGTTCGATTCCCGGCTCTTTTTAAATTGAACATTCAAAATAGCTGCTTCATTAATTCAAAAAGTATTCAGAATTGGTCGGCTGTAATAGTTTGCACAGGGCAGCTTATACTTACTTACAGGACAGTTTACCTGTTCAGATTATAAATGACCGAAGGTTGGACAAAAGTGATATCTTTGGAAAACTGGCAAATATATACCTGAAGACAGTACATCTTTACTTTTGATCACATCCCTGCCCATTCCAGCACCAAAGATCACTCTTCAGAAAACGTACTTTAACGTTTTCCCAATCGATCTGGTGGCCTTTGCTCCTTATAACATGTTCTCTGACAGCGGATTTGGAGCTTCTAGCTGTGGACTCGTGTTCATTTAGCCTAAGGCTATATCCACAGTGAGACGAACGAAAAGGGGTGTTAGGGCACTCATTGAGAATGTGATCGCAGTCTGTGATGTGAAGAACCCCTGATTGGCAGGCTGGAGATGGTCGCCGCCCCATCGGGCATATTGCTGTTTGAAACGACCAACTTGGTGCGAATCCGGTTCAAAAGTGGACCATTCCTTGCGTGGAAGATTACTACCAGGTGGGGGTTCTATCATAGGAATATAGTGGAGTTGGTCTAGCTGGTCTTGGATATCTATCAGGCAGTGTTCTACGTCTGCTAAGGATGACACGGTTGAATGGAGCTGCGAGGTTTAGCAGGCGTACGTGTCGACAGAAAGGTCGAGAGAGGAGGCAGTCTCTGTCTGCCGAGCTGGTGTTGTGATTCTTGGACAGTGTTATGAGCAGGTGCTTGTTGTCCAACAGAGCCTTATTCACCAGTTTGAGCGTGTGGTGTTCTCTCCGAAGAATACAGGTTGCCTGCCTGAAAGCACTGGTAAGAAAACTCAGTGGAGTGGGACGAAGGCAGCGTCCAGTAGAGTATGAAAACTGTTCTCATGGTCTCGTTTTGATACTGTGTCAGTTATTTGTGTGCGAGGCTAGTGCGCCTGCTGGGGGCGGCATTCTCGCAGCGTGTAGACCAGAGCCAGGGTGGTGGTGCGTAGATCTTGGGATGGTCCACATGACATGAGGATCCCATCAGCAAGGCTGACACAGGGAGGTTATTCCTCGAAGTACATTGCGCATACTGACTCGAGTGCTGTCGTAAGTAAGTGCCAATCAGCTCACTCCCAGATAGGATGGTGTGTAGGATTGTAGGGCAGAGGCGCTCCATTGCGTTGATTTGAAGCTGGCAATGGGGCTCTTGCGTGTTGAGGTGGAAGGAGTAGCGGTGGTAGTCTTGATTTCACCAGTTTAAGTCTCAGGGACCTGGATGATACGGATCCAAGTAGGAGCTAAGCTAGTAGGGCCATATCTGAGGTAAGTGCTCTTTCTACTTCTGTCCAGCTTCTGTCCGCGTGAAGAAGGGCAAGATCATTGACGTAGCCATATTGGCTAGATGTGTGTGAGGTAATGGTAAGTCGCTGATATACAGTTGAACAGCATGGGAGACAGGACAGTCATTGTGGTACTCAGATTCCTCAGTCGGCGCAGACGAATCTACGTGAATCTTAAATAATAAACTGGATAATTTATACATAAAAGCCATGCCTGACTGACTGTCTGTTTCTATGATCTGAACACTGCACCCTCTTAATTAAGAGTCCGATGACTTTTATTAATTCGATTAACAGAGAGTTCTTCGTGTGCGCGCGCGCGTGTGTGGGTTTTAACCTATTTAATTGTATCAGAAATTAAGTGGGATGGTATGGGGTCTGAAGCAGTAATTTGAAATGATTTTTCTTAATTTTCAAAATAAATGTGGGTAAATAGTACCTGTTATATTCATATTGTAGCCCATGTCACACAAAGTTTTTAAAATCCATGACAAATTTTGCCTTGTAGCCATGGTAACCACGTAAAGGGCCTCTGATTGGCTAAACACTAGAACGAATGTATAAATAACTAAACAAGCTACTGGGACCAAACATGGGTGGCATATGCAACGGTACTACGCAGTGAACCAACCAATGAAGCCGCAATTTTAATACCGTTGCCCATGGCAACTGGCCATCGACCAATCGCATAATTTCATAGCGTAATTTGAATTTGGAACACAAGTGAAAATCGGCCTTCATGTTCACTAGCTCTGTATTTGCTTAATATGTGTGCCCAATTTCCATGTTCATAGCATGTAGCTTCTCTAGTTACGTTCGTTCTCGTTTTGGATGTTTGCGTATTTAACGAAACGAGTTATAGGCTGAAACATTAGACAATTGAGGGCGCTTTGATGTGAAATATGGAATTATTTTTTAAAATTTCATTTTATTACAAATAATCATTTATAATAAAGAATCATCGAAATAGGTGCATCCATTGTCCTGTAATTAATTTTTTAAAATAATTTTCTTAAATATCGCAGGGTGAGGAACAATAACATTCATAAAAATCACTACCCAGTGACATTTAATTACTTTAAATTATGGAAAGGATAATATGAGTATTTATTTCTTCAAAATCTTAGCCAATATAATGTGTTAATAGTTCATAATACTATCTTTTATAAATATCTTAAATATACCCCTTTGCAATTTTTGCACATGATAAAATATCGGAGATGATGCATTTTTGGCAAATTTCGCGTACACTGCTTCTCACTTTGAATCAGCAATATCTCGGGAACCGCATGTCCGATTGCGATCGACTAAAAAGCATTTTGTAGATTAAATCTACACAATTTAGCCATTGCATTCTCTCATTTTCCTGGATTAAAACAATTTTTATCATTTCAGAACCCCATACCCCCCTTAACAGTACTTTTGCTCAACGGCCCTTTTTGCTCAACCACTATGAAATATCCGAGCTAACATGCTTAAACACATTTAAATCTTAGAGTTTGGGGCCAAATATTTTAACAGCATAAGTCTCCCTGTGGATATCCCTTCTGACTTCAGTGGTTGACCATTGAAAAAAGTTTCTTGGTCATAGCCTGACTCCAGTTGTTTTGCAAGAACTGCAGCCTGTCTTTGAACTCTTTCGATGGCATTGATGTTCTTTTGCTATTATGACACACCAACTTCCGATGCCGTCCGCATATTCCTGGGGGGCGAGACGTAATAAGAGCGGAGCAATGGACCCAGGTCAAACCCGGTCTGATAAAGGACACCAGCCACCACATCCTTCAAGAGCTCCATTGGACCAGTCCCAATTAGTGAGCGCGTTGTCGTTAAGCTTATGCTTCTTACTTACAAGGCATTTCCGTACAATTGCCATCTTACTTGTCCGAATCCCCCTCTTTGTAATATTCCTGGCCAGGCCGGGATTGCGTTTCTGCAGATGACAAGACACTCCTCCCTGTTTCCCGCACAAAACGGTCAGTGGGTGGACGGGCCTTTCAGCAATGCGGCCCTAGCCTATGGAACTCTTTGCCTATCTCTGTTCGCCCTCCAAGTCCCATTGTTACTTTTAAGAAAGCTCTAAAATTCATCTAATTTCCTAAGAGTTTATTGTGTGCTTAAATGTGTTTTTTGTTATTGCCTCACATGATATTTAATTCTGCAGCTGTTTTCTTTTTTTATTTTATGTTTGATGTTAGTACTTCATCTCATATAATACAATAGGTAGTGTCAAAGATGAACCAGTTTTGTAGGCTAATAGAATTACTCTCTTTTTTGTAAAGCTGCTTTGACCTTGTTTTGACAAGCTCTATATCAATGCGTTGTATTGTAAACGTCATCAGTGTACCACCCACTACAGGACAGGTTTGACACCTTTGGTTAGATATGTGACCCTATTACTTCACTTGTTGACATTCAGGACGCCCTCTGTTGTTTCTGCAGGCAAAATATTCATAGTTTCTGTTGACTCGACTCTCATAGAGCTGGAATATTTCTGATTGAAGTGCGTATGCTCATTAAATACTTTTTGGGCTAACTGATTTTGGTTACGTTATTGGACCGTTTCGGGAGAAGCTTCGGGTCTGGGTTATATTAGTCATTGGACAGACCACATAAAATCTCGTTATAATTACTTGCAGAATCTTTTTTCCTGATCTAAATTGGTCACAAAAATGCAGCCTGGTATCATTAGCTTATTATGCTTGATAGAAAGTTAGTATTATTTAAAGGGATTAGCACGATTTGCTAATCCGAAACATCGACAAATCCTCACATTCAAGATTTTTATATTTTTTGTACTGGCATGGATATGCGAACATAACCTGCAAGTGTTGGCTTGGGGAACCTGTGTATTAAAGACAATGCAGTACTTTTTAATTGATCTGTAATTTCTATACTGCGTATCCAAATTTCCAACTTAGATCAAAAAAGCCTTCCCTTGAATATCACAGATTTTCAGGCGTGTCATATTGTGCACCATGATCAATACAGTTTGACCTCAACACAAACATTATTGATCTTGTTATCTTTTGAACTGTGTAGGGAACGCAAAGGAGCTGTTTATGCAGTTTTGAGACA
>JAMKCH010085018.1:0-43277 GCA_023653785.1 Ophioderma brevispina
TTTACATCTACGATGCCTGTAAATATCTTGGCCTTAAACCTGTTGCCATGGCAACGCAAGGTTCTTGGCTAGGTTGGGTGGCATTAACCCACACTAATGACGTAGGCAAGGGTACCCAGGCTCATTATGCATGATTCATACCCTGGGATGTTTTCACTTATCATAATGTAATAGCTTATCAAATAGACATAGAGTGTAACTGAATCTTTCCGCTGCTATCCATATTGGATTAAAAAGATCGGTTTATGTGATAAAAAAATTGTAATGGTTACTAAGTGCTTAAAGTTCAACACATTTTACTTGTAATAGTCCTCAAGACGGTGTTTATGTTTTTTAAGATGTTAACGATGACGACTCTTGAGATGGATATGTTGCCATGGTAACGCAGGGTACCTGTCTCAGGTGACTCCAACCCACACAATAGGAAAAGGCGTAGGCAAGGATACCTGGGTATCTATGGTTCCACGCTGTACCATCTATGCGCAAGTTTTGTATTCTAAGGTTTTAATTCGTCATCGTTAGTCAAGTTTATGCTTAATAGGAAGAAATTGTTATTGTTTAAAATCGATCGAAAGATGTAGCATTTAATAGGTAGTTTTACTGCCAGAAATGTGCATGCATATACAATACCACATGGCAATGTAGTTAATTGGTTAGTAATTTACAAAGCTTAAATCTCTGCCCTTTTTATTGCGATAAATAATTAAAAGAAATTGGAACCCAATGTACATAGTAAACGAGGATTGCAGGGCACTCATCAGTTATATATGTGGTATTGATATCCTTAACTGAAGTGTTCTCATTGCCATCTACCCACATAAATAGACTTGTGGAAGAAACTATTACAAACTGTTACAGGCAAAATTAAAAAAATAATAATCAAACATGTACAGATAAAAATGACAGTAGTAACACCCCACCTATAATTTCAAAACAAAACCCCTAAACATCACAAAATACCACAGAATTCAACTGCCAAACCCCAAATTATCACAGGGGTATTTCATGGTCACTGATGGTTAATATATAAACATATTGGAAGATGCTACTGGACCCCAAATCCCACAAAATACCATTCATGATGGTAGCACAGAAGAGAAGATTTCAATAGCTTCCCACAATGCATTGCTTCCAATGGAGGTTTTTGTACAGGTACTGATGTGGGTCGTTAGTGATGAAACATGGCTAAATTGACAGTACTGATCACAAACTTGCATTTTAAGAGCGTTTCATCTCTAACAATCCACATGGCAACCTGTACAAAAACTTCCAATGGAAGCAATGCATTGTGGGAAGCTACTGGTATCTTCTCTTGTAGCACAGCGTGGTATTTGCTCTTTGCTCGGTTTCGCCATTTGCCGGGAGAAAATTGAACTGGCACCAATATGAATGGGAGCATTTACATAACAGTTCGATAAGGTTGATTCTCTCTAAACAAAACCAATGACCTTTCAAGAAGTGTATGCATTGTTATGTAACACCCTCATTTATTCCAATATCAGGTTGAGGCTCTACCTGTAAACTGTGAACTGTGGAAAGAGTGAATTTTGCGGTATTTTGGGGTGTTAGGGCTACATTAATCAACGTGAGCAAAGATTACAATAAAATCAAAATCAGGGCTTAATTTTTTTTTTCATTAAACCCTGATGTGTTCTGTTAAAAAGTGTAATTGGAAAGAAGGGTTGGAAAGACTTCCATATGTACCCCCCTCGTATATATTTACATGATACAAAATTTATTTTAATTTTGGCCTTGTTTCATCAAAAACAGAATAACAGCTAAAATAATTAAAATTTATGTTGCATGTAAATATGAGGGGGGGGGTACATATGGAAGTCTTGCCCAAGGGTTGGTGGGAAAGAAGAGGAATGAGCTCAAATATAACACTTAAAAACAGACTTCAATTGCATTCATTAGGGGGAGAAATTGAGAACCTGTTGAATTGGTAATTTAGTATTAGTATGGGTATGTGCCGCCCATACGACCCTCATTTTCAGGCTCTTTTTCAGTTCCAGTGACCCCATTTTAGGGCCATTTCAGTTCCAGAGACACTACTTTTCATTTCTACCAAATCTTCTTCAAAACACCTCAATAAGTAGCTGGAAATTGAGGTAAATCGCGGCTTATTTTCCAGAATTTTGGGAAAATCTAGCTTCGGAGACCCTATTTTTTGGCTCTAAAATCAGCTCCCGAGCCTCAATTTTTGAATTCCGGGCTGCACATAGCTACCCAAAATAAAGTTGACTACCCCCCTCCCACCCCGGGGGTTGACACCCAACTCTCTTTTAAACTAACTAGCAAGTCATTGGTGCCACCAGGATTCATACCTGGAACCCTTTGCATCAGAAACAAACAACTTATCCAGTAGACAACACTGACATAGGGAAGTGGTATGGGTAGGTGTGGCCCTAGGCTATGCCACCCTTTTTGCGTCTCTCCAGCAGTTTCTAATACCCCCAGTGGAAGAATAATTCAGTTTATAAAGGTGCCTGTTCCAATCGTCTTTATAGTACCCCCTCGTTTTACCGGTACCTGAAAGTAGTATCGATTTTGATATCAGTTGAAAGGCTGTATTTTTCTCATTGTTCTAAAATTTCAGCTAAGTTCAAATTCATTTCATTCCCAAGATAGAGACAAAAAACTGCTGTTTTAAAGGTGCATTTTGTAATTTCAGCACCTTCTTTTTTATTCATTGATCACCAGATATCCTTGTGAAAAGCTTATTCTGAAAATTTGAGCTGATCCCGATCTTGCGGTTTTGTGTTATGAGCAATTGTTCATTTCCCACCATCCCATAGGCTATTGTACTGTAATTTATGTCCATTTACGGGCAGAAAATACAAAATTGCAAATTTCTTACAGATGCGACTGAATTTGCATGTCAGATTGGGCACACATGGATTACTAAGGCTAATGGTTCAGATGATATAAAAATCTCAATTTTTTTTTTTTTTTTTTTTAGACTGTGGATCACGGAATGCCCCTTAAATGGTTAGCCATCAATATTAGCACAGTAATTAATAGGGCTTTGCAATATAGATTTATTGCTTCTACCATCAAAACCACAAGTTTGTTACCCATGATACTCGGTGGGAGTGTATGCAGGTGACAGGCTCTCATATCAAGTAGAAAACACACCAGACATGAATCCGATCAAGCACCTTTAAAGTCCCTTTTTGGACAAATTTTCGCCTCAGAAGCTAAATTTTAGCCAAATTTCAGCTCCCGAACCTTCAAATTTCTCAGAATTTCTGTTTCAAACACAAATTTGGGAGACAAAATCAGTACCCAAACCCCCGGAAATCGGGACCTGGGAAAAAGTCATAAATACACACACCCATGCATATGCAAAAGTGCATGCCGACGCACATATGCTAAAGAGCACACGCATGATGAAGTGCTCAAAAGCACGCACACACACACACACACACACACATCAGAGAGAGAGATGCAGCACAAACACACACCCGCTCACAATTGAACACCTCATACTTAAAACCTACACAATATTTTTCTGTAATAAAAGAGAGACTATTGATTTGTTATATATAGAAAATTCTTTTGTAAGCAATTGCTGTGCAATGTGGTGATTTCTGCCACAGAATAGCTGACAATTAATAGCACTTGCTTTATTGTCAAACTAAGGGTATGTGAATCCCTCAAGCTGGAGAATCCGACACGAACCAAAGCAGCAGGGGCTTCGCCGGAGACTAGCAAGCCTCACAATGGTCGTTCAGTGGGGTGATTCAATGACTGCCTTTGGCATAAGCGCACGGCATACCATTCACAGTGTAACACTTGGTTAAAAATCTGTGGCCAGGGTCTTTAAAGCTTAATGGATTAAAAAGTTAAAAGGATTTAGTTGTTTATTTAAAATCTTTTGGCCCATCTTGTAGGAGTTGGTCCATGTGTCTTGTTTGTACCTTGTCTATTATTGGCAATGCAATTCCTGTGTAAATATCCCCAGAAAATGTAGAACCAGTTTTTATTGCAATGAAAGATTAAATGACCTGCTAATCGTTAGATCTGCAAAGAGTAGGAATATTAATCATAAGCCTTTTTTTTTTTTAACAACAATAAAGAAGGTAGATCCTATTTATTTTGTTAGAAAGTTATTTTTATTGTTAACACAACAACATGTTTTTTTTTCATTGCCATGTGACATCATCCAGATCTTAAAAATCTTGAATTCTAACATGTGTACATTAATTACTTCTCAGCAAATTTGCCGACTTTGTAATCATGCACGTGTCTCTGCTTAATCTTCAAATGAAATATTTTGTTATCTAATAAATCAAAATGTCAAAGCACTCCTTAGATTTGATCGTTAAAAAAATAAAATTATTAAATTTAGAATCTGCTTCCTAAATCTGAATTTTTTCAAATACACAAAGGAGTATTTCTTATGTTTTTAATATAAATACACAAGAATATATTTCCTTTATAATTTAATTTTTAATTTTACTTTTGTTTTTTCCTTTATAATTTTAATAACATTAATCATGATATAATTAACATCAGTATTGTTGAGGGGATTTAAAAAAAATATATTCTCCTTCTTTACCATGCATTTACTCCTTGTAGTTACATGCAGTAGGATCTAAGCCATATTTGATACTAAAGAGGAAAATTATTATTTTAATCCAAAATTATGGACAAATCTTGATATAGACATGGACAATTTGAAAGTGGCCATGTCCTTTTTCAAATCATCAGTGGATAGCTATTAGTGTTTTTGTATCTTTTTGAAATTCAAAAGTAATTTCAAATACAAAATTCAGTTAAAATGTAAAACAATGGGTAATATTTTATGAACTCTATTGAAAAGTACCAAAACTTTTATTTCAGATAGGCTTGAACTTGACGTACTAGGATGTTCGTGAAATTATTCTCCTAATATACTGCTTTTCCAATTCCATTAAATTCGGGATTTTGAATGCTGCGGGTAGGGCTGGTATATAATGGTGGACTACAAACCACGGGCAAACTTGCATCACAACCTACTTCCTCTCTACGTATTTTCTGTCGATAGAAATTCTTTCACACGTAACCCGCTGCCATCACTGCCCTCCATAAGGCTCGCAGGTACACAAGTCAGTGAAGATGGGAAGACTGTAAAAGAGACTCATCTTCCGATTGCGTCATGTTCCATTTCAGGCCATCTCGTCTTGAAAAACTATCTCAGTTCATCAAAATTTTGTGGCATCTTATTTTTCTCCAAGATGTTTGACGAGGAGTGTGCTTGCATCCTCACCAAAGGCACTCTGAATTTAAGTGACGCAATCGAGGCAAATCCCGGATCAAACCATGCTAACTTCTGTCGTGCGTACTTGCTTAAAATGTTGAAGTAGTTTTCAAGAGGTGAAAATATTTTTGCTAGCAAACTTGAAGTGAGTCTCATTCTCACATGCTAGCCTACCAAGTTCTAGGTTCAGTATACATGATTAATTATATACTTCGGTCTAGCACGGTGAAAACGACAGGGTGATGAAGAGATTGGATGCTAAATTCGCGATGCAATGAACCTCGGCGGCGAAGCCATTTTTGAGGAATTCCCTTAGTGATAACTTGTAACGGCCGTGTTACTGTGTTAATGAAGCCTCGCATTGTATGTCAATTTAGCCTCTCTGCTCTTGATAAATATTTAATAAACACCCAAGTCCTGACGTGATAGTTTCCGATAACGACAACAATGTTATATTTACAGAATTCTATTTAGGGCTGATGGCTAAGTATAGCGGCAGCAAGGGAGTTTTAAGAGTTAACTTGATAGCGCGGTTATTACCACTTGTAGGTTCAAAATTAACGTTTTGTTAGTAGGAAATTTCTGATATCTTTTTTTTTGATATACAAGCAAGAACTGCAAAATATTTCTGAATATCGTTTGTGATGGCTGGTTGTGAAACACAGAATGTTTAGGGGTATAGCCTCTCCTGAAAATAATTTTTCTGGTTCTCATTTAAATAAATTTGACAAGGAAAAAAGAAAGATACATATTGTATGTGTTTGAATACACAATTTTTGGGGGTTCTTGGGGTGCTTTGTATAATTTTTGAGAAAAAACACCTTTGTCTATTCTTTAACACTGGTCTGTTTCCTAAGTTAACAATGTCGGGTCTTTGTGCATCACACACACGGCTTTTCCTTCTTCCACCAAGAATTTGACATAGAGAGGAATCGCCCCACTTAGGAAAATGTGGGTATTGTCAGGTATGACTCCTATTCCCCCCCCTACACCTCTTAAGTAATGTGGAAACTATTTTGGGCTTGAAAAAAATATGAAACCTTGTTTTAGTAGAATGGTCAACCAAATGAACTCCCCCCTGTAAAGGTTTTGTTCTGCCCATTAATGAAGTTGAACCTATGGGGGGGGGGGTATACTAGCTTTGTAACTGTTTTCATCATGAAGTAAACCACTTTAACATTTGTGAAAATATAATTTTGCACCTGATTTTCATTTTTAAGTTGCATTTACCCGTAGCTGCCCATTTTAGATGAATACATTTATGTTGGGTTTATACGAAGTCTCTCAGTACTTGAACACTGCTCTCTCATGAAGGGCCCTGTTTTAAATTTTGAGGTCTCAGTTTTAAAATGCACCATCTTCTAACAATCGATTTTAAATAAGGGGTGGTCTCGAAGTAAATTGTTAAGCAAAAAAAAACAACACCAAAAAAAACACAAAAATGACAGAGGATAATGAACCTTAAAGTATTGCACCACGTTGTTCAGATAATATTATTGAACACAGTTACTGAAGTTCTTCAACAGTCCTGTTAAAAAATCTCTGACACATGCTAGTCTTCAAATTCTGTCCAACATTTAGCTCATTTTTTCAAATGCACACTCCTCACTATTATGAAATTTGTTTGTGCAGCACTACTCCTGGATAATTTAGTTACAGGGTTGCGTAACGATCATCTTTTTTCCCTATGGCAGTCCCACGTGTTGAGATTTCAGAAAGAGGTAGTAACATCTACGTCCTTTACGTTTCATTTCAAACAGCCCCGCTCTCCACCTGGCTGGGCTTGTTTGGATCAAATAAGCAGCTCTTTTAATAGGAAGTCCCACTTAGTAATTTATTGCATTTTTTTCTTAAAGGTTTTTTACAGCGTGTCAGTACACCCATCATCTTTTGAATCCATAATGTAGGCATTTGCATCCTATACTCCCCCAGCTTTGTCTAAATCTTATTCTACAAATGGGGCATGTTTCATATAAAATTGGATCGATGAGCCCATATTATTGTTGACGAGTGTGAGTTGAAACATATTGGGCAAGCTGCAGTCGGGCCCAATATTTAAAACTCATAAAAAAAATAAAAAAAATAAAAAAAATCATCTGATTTTACATTATCACTTTTCAATCCGATATTTTCATCAAAACTTGGAATCCTCAAAACATGATAGCAATAAGGTTATCCATTGGTCTATTCCATTTTGAACTCTTCCCTCCCCCCCTTTTGTAAGACTTAACTAGTCTCCACAGTCTTCCACAAGCCTTAACTGTCTTTCCAGCCTTACTAGTCGTTCACCAACTCGCCTTAACTAGTCTTCCACAGCCATAACTAGTATTCCACAGCCATAACTAGACTTTTCCACAAAGCCTTACTAGTCTTCCACAGCCTTAACTAGTTCTTCTACATCTTACTAGTCCTTCCACAGTCCTTAACTAGTCTTTCACAGCCTTAACTAGCTAGTCTTCCACAGCCTTAACTAGTCTTCCACAAGCCTTAACTAGTCTTCTACAGTCTTAACTAGTCCCTTCCACAAAGTCTTGAACTAGTCCTTTCACAGTCTTAACTATTCTTCCAACAGTCTTAACTATCTTTCACATCTTAACTAAGTCTTCCACAGCCTATTAACTAGTCTTTCACGTCTTAACTCTCTTGACAGCCTTAAACTATCTTCCACAGCCTTACCTAGTCTTCCACCGCCTTAACTAGTCTTCCACAGCCTTAACTAGTCGCCCACAGTCTGAACCGAGTCATTTCCACACAGTCCTACTAGTCCCTTTCACAGTCTTAACTGTCTTCCACAGCCGTGAATGAACTAGTTCTTTCACCAGCCTTAACTAATCTGTGGACCGCCTTAAACTAGTCTTCCACAGCCTAACTATCCTTCCACACAGCCTTAACTAGTCCTTCCACATTCTTAACTAGTCTTTCATTCACAGTCTAACTAGTCTATCCACAGCCTAATTAACTAGTCTTTCACAGTCTTAACTAATCTTGACAGCCTTAACTAGTCTCCACAGCCAACTAGTCCTTCCACGTCTTAACTAGTCGTTCACAGTCATAACTTACTTGACAGCCGTAACTAAGTTGTCTTCCACAACCTGAACTAGTCCTTCCTAAATCAGTGTGGAATTTCAAATGTAGTTACCAAAAAATTGGCTATCCCATTAAAAATCCTACTCTTCTGTGAAAGATGTTTGCCCCCCCTCACTTGCCCACAGGGGTTTGCATGGATTTCCAATCGAAATAGCCCAATTTTTGCTATCTTGGATTAAATGTACATGAAAATGGGTTAAGCATGCATGATATGGTTACAAAGTGGGTCCATAATTAGCTCCAATTATTCATTTTCAGAGTGGGAGGAATGGCTTTGTCTTTATTAAAGTAATTAATTGAACAGGAAATATTTTTCAGTGAGAGAAGCACTAAGTGAGAAAAAGGGCTTTTTTGAGATGCTGCAGTCCATTTAAGAATATTTCAACCCACGACTAGGGTTTTGATTTTGACTAATTGGAAATATATCTTCCATGCGATTCCAAATAATGTCCATATGAGTGGAACTTTTTCACCATACCCTAAAGATTTGCTGTTAACAGGTAAGGAAAGTCCCCATATAGGCTGAATGGCCCACTATGAGGAATTTTCTCACCTGTTTTTTTCAATAGTCATAGTATGTGAAAGGAAACAAAGGCCCTTGGTGTAGGACTAAACCCTAGTTTAAACCGGGGTCTAAAGTTAGTCGCCTTCAGTGCCTTGAGAACATCACAGCCAAAAGTTTAAGAAAATGACTCCGAATTCAAGAACATCATTTTATTAGAATGAGTTTACAACAATCTTTCACCCAATCCAGAGGAGTATAAATATTATTGAATGATACAATTATTCAGATTCAGATTGGACTAACATAGGAACAACAAATATTTGAAGCCCTTTCTTTCAAATTGAAAATATTACCACAGATGTAACATTTTACTCTTATCATCATTTAGAGTATTAATTGAATGTATGAAAATGTAAGAAATGTAAGAAATTCAAAAATAGAGTAAGTTGGATTTAAAGAAAAACTAAAGAACCATCTGTGAAATTCATCCTTTTATACTAAAGACCCTGCCGGAGTCTTTTAGCAGGTCTGTGCGTGAAGATGACGTGCAAACAAAATCACACTCTGCTTCAAGCTTTTTTGGTTTATTAGAAGACAGAATCAGTGTAAGCTTGGATACTGACGTCATGAGCATCACTACTCCTATTCCAGCTGGAATTTCGTGCTATTACCATGTGAATCTATAAATATCGGCTAATTTTTAGGCACAAAAAAAAACACAACTTCTCTCTCTCTCTCTCTCACGTGATCCCTATATCACAGTTTTTAAAATGAATTTTTTTTGTAATGGCTGTTGCGATGTCCGTTTAAAATACTTTTAAAAATATTTTTAATTTTTTTAAAGTCAATTTTAAAAAAAATTGTTACAAAACTCAAAATTTTTGCTCTTAATTGAGAGCTTAGTAACATCAATGAAACAGCATTTTTAACTGTTCTCATGAAACAACAGACAGTTTTAAAATAAACGAATTTCAAGCTGTTGATTCAAGAACAATGTTTTGTATACACAGTATGACTCTGCATATTTTGCAGTGCTACACTAACCATTCTAACCATTGACCTAGCTATATACACGGTAATCTTAGCCTGCAGCTGTGCAGCCAAGAACTCGCCCCAATTTCGATGTCGTCATTGGTTTTATGCATAACCGAAAACCTTGCGAAAAAATCCTGAATATTTTTATAGATATTTATCATACAATATTTTCTTATTCCATACTGTTGGCACTGAAGAATCGAATATCCCCTGAAAAGTTGTTTTAATATATTTATATGAAATAACGACAAGATGAGTGCAAATGGGCCATGATAACACCTATGACCAGCCCACATCAATATTCCCACTTCACTTTTTGGTTTGCAACTGAATTACGTAATCATTATTAATCATATTGATTCATTTGGCTGGTTTGCTATTTAATGAGCAAGGTTTGGCCACCATTGTCCCTGGCTTAAGAAAATGAGGAGATTTTCCAGAAAGAAGCGCCCCCAATTTTTTCGAACCTGGGTTTTTGCATATTTGGAATGCTTTCCAATGTATTAGATCACACCCGAAGTGCATCAGCCGAATACTCCGTCTTTATGGTAATATATGATTTAGTCTTTCTGTCGTGCACGCCAGAAGTCAAAGCACGGTGTTTATGGGGACAATTACGTTAGGCAGGCCAGTTTCAAACAATGTTTGCTGTTTTCTTTTGTACTTGTTTTGCCAATAAACCTTTGGAACGTCTTTGGTAGGTGGTCTAACAATCATTTTTTTTTATAAGTTCTGTTTCAATTTGAGAGAAAATTTGTATCCTATAAAAATCTCCTCCTGTCCTTAAGGCACTATCGTGATTTTTGCTAATTGAAAATTTAAAAAAAAATCAAATATGAATTTTGCAAGTCTGTACAATTTTAGGTACAGTGTTCTAACATTCCCTACAGTTAAGACCAAAAGCAATGTGATATTGACAAAATTTAGTCAGTACTGACCATACGTACACTACTTGCACACCTAATTAATGTTCAGCCTTTAAACACTGTTTTTTTCTATTTCTCTCATATGAGAATTCTAGTGATTATCCTTCACTTTTAGGCTATTCCTGCCAATTCAAATATTTTGACTCTTTGGGTGGATCAACTGATGGTGTCTTTAACTGTATGTAACCTTTAAAAACTTAAATCCAATACTGAACCCTGTGCATAGACATAAAAGAGTGAAGGCCCCATGTGTCTCACGTTTTTCTATATCTCTCATTAGAGAATTCTAGTGACTATCCTTCACTTTTAGCTACTCCGCAATTTCAAATATTTTGACTCTTTTGGGTGGATCACTGATGTTGTCTTTAACCTGTATGTAACTTAAAACTTAAATCCAATACTGAACCCTGTGCATAGACATAAAGAGTGAAGGTCCCCATGTTTGTCCACGTTTTTTCTATTTCTCGTCAACTTATGAGAAGTGACTTATCCTTCACTTTTAGGCTACTCCTCAATTTCAAATATTTTGACTCGTTTGGTGGATCACTGATGGTGTCTTTAACTGTATGTAACCTTAAAACTTAAACTCCAATACGAACCCTGTGCATAGACATAAAGAGTGAAGGTCCCCATTGTTGTCTCAAAAAGCCAGTGTTGAAATGTCCTTTCAGCTTAGGCCACTTACTACAGCAATTTCCAAATACAATGCAAAACTGCAACAAGTGAAATTGAAGATGGGCTTTTATTTAAATTTTGAAGAAATCACGATACTAGCTTTTAATGAAACCACAGATTTGTTTTGATTTTCTGAAAGGACGGGGGGAGGAAGAAAGAGAAAGTACAAATTTAGGTTGGTCATGTGCCAAGGCCTACAGTAGACTTCTCATCTTACATTTGCGCCATTGACCTCCAAATTGTTAGTTGATGGCTGTTGGAATTTCAAAGCAGTTAATACAGACATCACTGGTATAACGTGAAATAAAAGATCCCCGTGGAAAAGTATGCTTTGCTTGCACATTTAAGTGCTTGTTCGATTTTGTCTATTGGTTCTCTACTTGATTGAAGCCTGGCACTTGCACATACGCCTCATCAGGTACCATGGGACAAACTTGCGGTTTTGATGTTAGGAGCAATAGTATAACTGCAAACGACGCTATTCAATATTGGTGCTATATGATGTTTAACCATTAATTCTGTGGTTTTCTGTTATATCTTGGGAATGAAATGGATTGAGGGCTCAAATTCAGGACCATGAGAAAAATCCGGCCTTTCATCGATAATAAATCGATACTACGGTCCAAAATACGATGAACACACACCTTTAAATTTCTGGTTTAAAAATGAATTTAGATCATGTTGGGTCCATCTCATTGTGTGGTGTGACATAACATTGTTCCCTGAAAGTATGTTGGAAAATGACCTTTCGTTTCTACGAATAATCACTTTGTCAAAACATAATGCAAGGTTTTAAAAAAATGATTTCCTAGTGTTAAAGCCTCATGTAGGATGTGGTTATTCTTAGTCATTTTCTTAAACTAAAGATAGAACTACAACAATCACAATCAAACCCACTCCCTAAGAAGTATTGGCCAAGCCTAACCACTAAAACCATGTCAGGTATTAACCCCACTCTAACAGTTAGACACAGTAGCACAGGTAAAAGTGGGCAACCTCTACTCCCATAAAATATAATTCCTATTACAACCTACAAACCTCCTCACCAATACTCTGAGAACAACAACAAACAAATATTTAGAGTAACTAAAAAATAAAAAAAGAATTATCAATCAAATTTTGTAATTTTTTGTGTTTTATTTATATCATTTAGTCATTTATGACAGTGGTCATCAACCATTAGCAGACTAATTAAATGCCCACCTACGCACTATACAGATTTATTGCCACACAAAATCACAAATTCGGCTATTAATCAACCACACTAATGCAGTCTTTTGTTATTGTAAACCAAGAATTGGAAGGCTAAACTATCATGGTAGCATTATTAAAACGAGCATTGTAATTGGGCGAGTTTGACGTAGATCTACGCCTTAGAATGAATAATATTTTAAAGAGGCCATCTATTGGTATGTGTATTCGCAAGACACTTGATTTTTGCTTCTTGCGATTTCCCTGATTTCTTTTATTGAGACTGCTTGGGAATTGTGCATTACAATATGATAAGTTTCTTGGGGGTAGCCCAGGCAAAACATTGATTGCCATAAGAAGAGAACATCATTGTCGTCTTATGTAAGTCAGCTTTTTAGACTAACTTGACAAAAATTTCACTTTTAATTTTTGCTTTTTTTAAGTTTTTTATTTTTTTCTTTTTTAAAATTTGCTCATTTTTGGGCATAATTTGAATAGTTTAACTATATCTGGAATTTTGAACCAAGTTGTGATTTTCTATATGAAGGACATCAATTTGAGCTTAGTAGTTTTACACAGGTAGTTTTAGTATGTGGACAAGTATTATGTGTCAGCACAAAACATGATTTGTGAGAAATTGAGCTATCTCTGAAATGCTGGAGTTGGCCTTTAAATATTGCCTCAGTTAAATAATTGGTAGTATTCTGGATCAATTTGTATTGCATAACAGTAATTATTTTTTCTTAGAGTGGTTTAGCTATAAACATTGGAAAAATGTGCACGTGGCCAGATGTGAACCAGCAACTGATTTGAACCACCACTTTCTGATCATCTAGACAGGTGGCCTTTCGCCACTAAACCATGAAATGCTAGGTTTATCATTAGTGCATCATTATGAGCATCTTAAAAGGTGCAATGCGAAAGAGTTCAGTCATCTTTATTTCTGTGATTTAGTTGTTTCATGTAGATTAGACTCTCAGTAGATTCCCTACCTTTATTTGGCCACATATAGCTTGAAATGAAAAAACAAAAGAAACAAAGGTGATTGTTGATGTAGGCTATATTTGAATAGAAAAACTAGACTGAATTTCCTCCTCTAGGTAATTAGAAATTGCACAATTTTGAAACACAGAAAGAATTCTCAGCTTCATCCTTTCACATCAGGATATTTTTGATATAAAGCTTTAGACCAATGCAAAAAATTTGTTGGGACACCTGTTATTTGAAATCTCTCATTGCACCTTTAATAAAGCAAAAATACGAATTCCATCCAGAGGACCTAATTCAGATCCATTGAATCGTGAACCTTGAACCCTACAAGCAGTCAGTCACCAAGATTTCCGTACTTTTAGATCAGTATTATGAAATGAGCCTAGTGCAACAGACTAATAGAAATAGCAATTACACTCTGTCAGGCATACAAAGTAAAGTTATCTAACTGGTCACACTTGAAATTGTGTAACGGCACATTTGATATGCATATGAAACAGTTTCGTAAAAGCAACAGCAATTCTCCGCACTCCTGGCTGGACGGAATACTTCAATGTTTGCGAGTGAGGGTTGTGATTTTTAATGCGTAGTATATAGAACGATGATGATGTCAATCGAATGTTTAATGATTTATGATACACTTCTCCCCACATCCTTTAATTACATAATCATCTTTTTTAATCAGCAGCCTTCGCATGACGCTGGCAGCTCTTTTGGTTATTGCTATTTCGGTGAATCGTTTGCATTATTTATCGTTGAATCACGGATGGTTAGTAGGAGCCTTTTACTCATTGCCTTGTTCTCACATGGGCATAGCGGAGACACACGCTTGTTGTTTTACAATGTCACGGTTGACTAGTCGAGCTTGCGAGGGATTCTTAAACAGATCGGATGTAACCCCGATTTTAAAGGGACTTAACTGGTTCTAGGCTCATAGACTAGTATTCTCAAAGGGAGTCCAACTTTAGACCTGGGTTTAAACCAGGGTTAGTCCTACATGAATGGACCTTTTTTCCTTCCAACATACTCTAAAAATGTGCTGTAATGGGTGTGAAAATTCCTCATGGATAGGTCAAAACAGCCCACCCATGAGGAATTTTTTCACCCGTTACATTGAACTCTCACAGTATTTTGAAAGGAAAAAAGTCCACTCATGTAGGACTAACCCTGGTTTAAACCCAGGTCTAAAGTTAGACCCCTTTTCAGAATACCAGGCATAGAGAATCAATTTACTTATTGCATGCTTTATGAAGTGAGGATGATCATAATAGTGACTTAATGTGAAATAGATAACTGAGAAGTCCTTAGAGATTCGTAGAACCTTGGAAGAGATGAAATAAGGCGCGGTATGAAGCAGAGGTATTCAGTCACTCCAGGGTCTTCTGGCTCCTCATTTCAACATCAACATCGTTAATTAAGCCCAAAACATTGAGTTGGGTTATCAGGGTACCTTGTTGTGTAATTCCTTTTAACTTTAATTGGTTGCAGTGTAGTCTTCATTATGAAAGCTTGCTGTATAAACAGTTATTTTCGCAGCGATTTTATTTTTGTAAATCGCCACGGAAACACATTGATATACATGTATAAGGGCACGCAAAAAATGTAATGCAATAAAGTTTAATTAAAATCAGATTTTACCAAAAAGCAAGACCTGCAATTTGCACGGATTGAAAATTTGCGAATAATGTTGCAGGGGTATGTTTGCATGTTATTTTTTGACTAAAAGAACATGAAATTGGGTACAATATTCTAGAAGTTAAACTAAGAAAATACCTCGAAATGAGTAGAATTTGTTTCCTAAGAATCTGTCTAGACACACTGGTAGTTGTCAACAGAATTCACCAAATTTAGTCGTAAGAGCTTGCATGGTTACAATATTTTTGGCCAAACATTTTTATCACTCCGAGGAAATGTTGAAATTAATATAACAGACCTATGTGTACATCTGGCAATAAACTCTTGTAATCAATATATTTTCTGCTAGATTTAGTGGAATGACATTGGGTTGACATTTAAATCGTTTCTGCCTGTGAACAAAAAATTAAAAAGACAATTGAGGGGATGATGTCGTTAGGTGGGATGTAAGTTCGTGTGGGTGTTTTTATAGTTCGGCATTATACCTCTGTTTGCTTTTTTGAAGGCAGCCCGTACTTTTATATAACAAACGGATGTGATCAAGGGAACAAATTGCGCGTCATGAATAAATTAGACGATGCAATTTAGCCAAAGTTAGAGCCGTGTATAATTTTATTTTTCATTCCTTAGATTGTTAAAATATTTGCTTATTTTTCTTTAATGGTAGGTGATTCAAATTTTTCCGTGTGATGCTTTTTTACTTGTTATTGTTAACAAAACATTTTATAATCAGTTTGGAGTTAAATTGATCCATTGGTTTGCAGTGGTGGCACCAGGCGGTACAAGGGGGGGGGGGCATTTTTGCCAAAAATATTTTTCCGATGGTTTTGTTTTCTCCTTTTAAAGGAAACATTCCTCAGGTCTGGAATTTTACTGGGGTTATAAAAAAGTGTTGGCTTTCTTCTGATACCAAAATATAAATTTTGATGGGTTGAAGCAGGGATAATGATGCCACTGCCAGTCAGGCCACCTACATTTTAATTTATTTCCATATTTAATTAATTTTAATTTACAGATTGAAAGCTGCTTTGAATTTGTATAATCTTTCATTGGACCAGTGCATGATTTAAAAAAAAAAAACCCTATGTGCACTGGTCTAGAATCGAATCGGCAACCTCCATATTTAGCACGACACTTTTAACCAAGCGATACATTAAATCTATTGGTATTAAGACGGAGACGTGTTTATCACTTTTGTAGCAGAAAGCATCAGAACAGTATAATATGAAATTTACAATGATTTAAAATTAGAAATACTTAGTTTTCCAGGTAGACATGGATGAAAGCTACTTTGTTCAATAGTCCATTGGGAGAATGTTAAATTCAGAAATGTTTTAGGAAAAGCATTTTGTCAAATTAATGGCTGGCCCTAACTTACAGAACTGATACCAGTATTGAACCTGAGAGTTGAAACTTGCTATCACCAAGTGGGGCACTCCCATTTTGAAGGTGATGTGTATGTAATTGAAAACTGTTTAGAGCTCCATATCGGCATTGTTGTCACCCAAAGACCCCATATTTTGTGAAAATATTAGCATTGTCACCCAAAGACCCCTATATTTTTTGAAAATTTGGAAATTTTCACCCAAAAAGACCCCTAAAGAATTTGCAACACTTTCAGTTCACCCAAAGAAGTAGGACCCATATCTATACCAATTTTTTGTCAAAAAGGACCCATAGCTATACCAGTGATGCAAATTTTGGGCCAAAATTAACCCAAATTTGCCATCATTTTTTCCCTCAAAATTTTGACATTTTAAGCAAATTTGGAAAATTTTGGCTTCAGATTGAGGGCTAATTTTGGTGCTAATTTGCCAACAATTAAAACATTTTGGCTTCTGATTGAGAAAATTTTACTAATTTTCCAATAAATTTGAGAACATTTTGAAAAAATGACCACTGCTATACCAAAAAAGGAGTCATTGATATACCAGAAGGCTGAAAATGTGACCGATGTTTGCGGCATGTCCCTGTATGGTCATTTGTGTTGAGTACCCCAATTTTCCAATAAATTGAGAAAATTTTGGAAAAATGACCCATTGCTATACCAAATTTGGCATGAAAAAGGGGTCATTGATATACCAGAAGGTTGAAAATGTAACTCATGTATTGATTACCCCCCGCCTCGATTCAAACTGAGGAACCAAGTTCTCCAGCTTAAGTCAACTAACCTTTGTGTTTTTTTGTGATTTCAGAGTCTGGGTGTAGTACTATATGTCTTAGTGTGTGGGGCATTACCTTTTGATGCAAACACACTACCGCAGCTGAAGGAACGGGTATTAGCAGGCAGGTTCCGCATACCCTACTTTATGTCCACAGTAATATCTCTCATTAACTCTATGTTAACAAGGTAAACCTGGGCTAGAACTAGCCCAATGTGCTTCAGGCGGTTTCATGCTTTAGCCGCTGAAGCTGAACCATTGCTAAAGATAGTGAGACATTGGCAATTTCGGCAGGAATTTGCCCTTGAAACGCCTCTAGCTGTGGTTTTCAATGAAACTGTTACCTGATATCATCTGTTCTGCCCACAAAATTGTGATGGCTGCATGTCACAACAGGCAAATCTTTACGGCTAAAGATCCTTAGTGTGCACGGCCCATGAATTCCCAGCACTGGTCATGTAAGTTGTAAAAGAATTCAATTCTGCAGTGGTTCATGATTTTGCTTCAAGTATCGATGTTGTCAGGGATTCTGGAAACGCCCCCCCCCTCCAATATATACAAATTTTGTTACAAGTAAGACTCCAAAAATTAGACAAGTGTATATATTTTGAAACTTTTTCTGATCAACAAAGCTCATTTTGCCACAATTGTGGGAAAAGTTTTGTAAATGGGCTAAAAACAATTGAAAAGAAGACCCTTTTTCCTACGGGATTTTTGTAATTTTTTGATCTCTTGTACCTGACCTGAGAACGCTTCCCCTCTCGGCCACACCTCTTCTTCCACTAAGAGCCACAGGTTTCTCACATGTGCCTAAAAAGGTAAAAAAATGTTGGGGAGGGCCAGAGGGTTTTTGACTGAATCCCCTATGCCATTGCAGTGTGCCTAACTGTACTTTAATAAACACTTTCAGTACTTAGAATAAATGTTCCCAAAATGATTGCGTAAAAATTGCCCTAAGTACAAGGATTTTGTGGGCTAAAATGAGTGCAAATGTCCGGGTTTTCATGTGTTAAGAATATGATTTTGTGTGGATCATCATTGGCCATTTGGAGTGAAATTTCCAAAAATGGTGTCATTGAGGGATGGAATTTATAGCTCATTCGGGATGTTCATGCACTTCCCTAAATAGTTGTGTATCACAGAGGGCTTGCCTGTTCTTTATGTTACGCAGCATTCCCCTGAAAAGTAAATTTTGCTTAAGACTTTCGGACAAATGACAGACACATGTAATCGCTAAACATTTAAAAATTACTCGCAAATATAGGTCAAAATTTGGATAAAAATGTTGATGTTACTCAGTTTATGAAACTGGATGGCAGTTATCAGATGAAGAGGAAGAGAGTATCAAAGTCTGCAAGACATCTGCTGAAAATTACAAGAGAAGCTGGATGTTGGAATCTGTAATTTCTAAGAAATGTGCAACGCAGTCAAGGGAAAAGAGTCGCATGTCGATAGTTTTCAATTTGGGTGCTACCTCCAAAATAGAAATGCTACGTTTTGATTCAAATCCTGTTACATTTGGACATGTATCTAGTTCCATAAGGTAAATTCTAGATGATGGCGGCCAAGCCTCTTTTAAAATAGCAACTTGCCAAAACTAATCAAAATAGATTACGGAAATACAGACTTCAACCACAAACCGATTTAAGCGCATTGATGAAGTTGGTTATGTGTGTTCCCATGTCCCACAAATGACCTCGTCCTCATCTGTTATTCATGCAAACAAATCAGAAATAACCCTTGCAGTGGAGTTGATTCTTCAGCTCCAATAGTTTTGAAATAAGACAACATATAAAAAATTCAAATTTTTTTTTTCTCAAGATTTGCTTTTACATGTTGAACCAATGGTGACATCTAAAATTAGGATTTTTTGGCCGCCCTCCCCTGGTATATTTCTTGACTTTCTTAAAAAATGAAACATGAAAATTTACCACCTCTTATCTCCATTTCTCAAAATCAGTATTACTGTCATCCAACTCATTTCCTTTGATTATGCCACATAATGTATCAGACAATAACAGCATTGTATTTTCATGGTTTTAATTACAGAATGCGAGCATTTAATCCGTCGTATGTTGGTGTTAGACCCAGCCAAACGTTTCTCAGTGGAACAAATCAAGAATCACAAGTGGATGCATCTCGACGGAGGTCAGCCTCCGATGCCCACGAATACCAGCACTGGGATGACAATCCCGGTGGGTGAATACAATGAACAAGCGTTAAGACTGATGCAGAGTCTAGGCATCGATCAACAGAGAACCATGGAGGTATGTAGGAGGTTTTGATACTTTTTGTGTTGCCTCGTCTGCCTAAGCAGGCAAGACAAATAGGGATCACTTTGTCCACTGTTGTCTGTTGTAGTCTGTTGATGTTGTTGTGAAAAAAGGTTAACATTTGCCTGTAGTATCTGCATACTTTGATGGATTTCAAACAAACTTGAGTCATTGGTGCAATATGGGATTCCTCATTTGTTGATGAGGTCAAAGGTCACATACCAAAGTCAAAGGTCATGTGAGGTCAAGTTGTAAGATAGGCTGAAAATGTAAAATTGACCTCAATTGAAAGGTTAAGTTTCAATTGGAACCAAACTTGGTTTATGGATATTACACAGAAACCCTCATTTGTTCATGAGGTCAAAGTCACATATCAAAGTCAAAGGTTATATGAGGCCTATCATTCACAAACTGCGACAACAGGTGACACTAGCGGTCCGAGGACCGCGATGTATTTTTTTCAAAATGTTGTAAATCAAGCCCATAATTTACCTGTAAAGCCTGTGCTGATTTGGAGGTTTGAAAATTTACGATTTTACCTGTCAGGACTGCCACATGTTTATGTTTAGGTCAGGGAAATGTTAGGGAATTTCAATTTTTTTGTCAGGGAAATATCAGAAAATGTCCCAAAAAAGGGAATAGTCAGAGAATTTTGCACTGAAGAGAGGAGAGAAAGATGTGAAAAAGTAGCAAAAAATCTTACCAGAAAAACCTTCTCTTTAAAACCTTGTCTTAGCTGTCACTGTTCAGCATACCAAAACACTAACCTTAATTCAACGGCTGAATTTTATGTTATACTTATAAACACATGATGCTAGGAACTAAAACCCCAGCTTTAGACCCAGACCATGACGGAACACAAATAAATAGCATGGTCAGATAGAAATTAACCAAAAACGAGATGGGGAAAGGAGCTTCAAGGGATTGTTAACCCTTTTGACCTGGAAGATTGGGCGTTATAGGGCACATAAGTTAGTGTTTTGAGATGGCGCATTTGGGGAGCCCATTGAAAAAACCACGACCTAAGACTAGGCTTTTTGGACTCAATTGAAAGCATGTTTACTGCTGATTCCAAATATGTAATAAAAGTGCGTGGAAAACATACCACCATTCTAATGAGAAGAGAAAGATATCAGTAGCTTCCATAATGCATTGCTTCTATAAAGGTTTTTGACAGGTACTGATGTGTATCGTTAGAGATGAAAACATGGCTAAATTAAAAATAACCGTCAGATCACAACTTGCATTTTTTAAGTTCTTCTATAACGATTCACATAACTACCTGTACAAAAATCTCCATTGGAAGCCCAATGCATTGTGGGAAAGCTTACCTGATATATTCTCTTTCTAAGAGTATCTATGATTTGTTTATGGATAATATAACCCTCCAAGGGACCAATCAAATAGTGCTTATATGTTGATAGATAAGCAGGTAGTGCCCGGGGAGTAAGTGTGATGAAATCAAAATGTTGTGAAAAAGGCATATACTGGAACATATGTATTCTTTTCCTTGAATTGCAGTCACTGAGGCGGGGCTGCTTACGACATTTTACGGCCATCTATTACTTACTGGTTGAGAGACTTAAAACTCATTAGATACGCTTTCCAGCTGATGGCCGTGTTGATGCCAGGACACGCAGGCCAAGCTCAGTGGCAGAACACGCCATCGTACGCAATCAAATGTTACCGCAGCAGTGTGTGGTTAACGTCCAGCAACAGTGCAGCGGCAATGTTGGCCATAGTGCAATCCTCACAGAAATCCCGCCCAATGGGGATTGAGACCGGTCAGCAGGCCCAACAACCGAGCCCTGTGCCGGATCCGGTACAAGCTGTAATACAAGAAAGGCACAATGAAACATTGATTGTACCCCAAACAGAAGCGCTAGTGTCGCCCCAGAATTCCGGTGTGTTTAACGAGGGCGATGTGGTGACAGTTCCACAGACTATAGGTGGCACGTTTACTGGATACCCCTGCTCGGATGAGTCTCCACAAGAGCGATGCAGTGTAGCCAAATCACATGGGTAGTAACCTCCATTGATGAGGGCGTGGAGGCCGATTTACCCGAAAGCGAGACTGAATTATGAGAAGACGCCAACGGAAACTGATATGCCCAATAGAGGACATAATATAGAGGAAAGTTTGAGATTCCAACAATGGAGCCCTCATTACGTGACTTTGGCATTGAACCTCAAGATTGTCTTTTTCTTTGACTACAAGAAGAGATGGGAAATAGCACAAAGTTTTGCACAATCATAGAGGCTAGCCCCATCCTCTGGGGAGAGTCCCACCATGGGAACCACTCACTCGGCATGCAATCTCCAGATATCCCAGCAGCATGCACACGACCACGTCCTCACGGGTAGACAAATGGTCCCATTTACACAAACGCCATTTGCTATAGAAGCGTGCAAGTAGCCAATCCCTGTCGGTCAGAGAGGGTCGATAGCACTCCGATGGGACTACTTGCACACGGATCACCCGCATTCCGACCAAATAAAAATAATTCTAGAGCGGGGTAGACTTGAACCTTTCTTCCAGTTTTTTTTTTTTTTTTTTTTTTTTTTAATTTTATGGTGTTTTTTTGTGTTTTGGTTTTTGGTTGATTGTTGGTGTGTGGTGGGTGATTGTGGTGTCTGATCCGGGTGTTTGCTAGTGGTTCTGCACTGCGGAGGAGAGTCCATCTGTTTTAATATGCTAACACCGACCTGCCTTCAAACCTTCCTTTATCTTTTTCTTTTCTTTTTTCCCTTTTTCCCTTCTTCCTGTTGTTTCTCTCCTCTTTCTTCGCATCCGAATTTGGTAATTTTTTTCCTTTTTCACCCCCCCCCCCCTGTTCGACCCCCATGTGATGTGATATTTTTTCTTCCTGTGGTTTTTCTTTTTCCCTTTATCTGAATTCTCTTTTTTTTCTTACTTTCATTTTGACTATTTTTTACAGTTTACCTTACTTTTCCTCTGTCTAGCTAGAAGGCCTAGTACCCCAGCACCATTCATGTTACCCCGTGTCGGGCACTTCCCCCCGATTAGTCGGCATCCTAAACCGGCGTACGGTGAAAAAGAAGTAGTGTAACCGGGGACAGGCATGCGGCGGGGCCATCGATACTGACGCATGTGAGTGTTCGTCAACTGACGTGGTCACTTATCCAGCTTGCCAAGTCAAGTCAAACAGGACAGGACAACGCCACCTTGGGTCGTTTCCTCTACAGGTGCAATCTTTGAGCAGACAGAATCGTATGCCTCGCAATGAGGCAGACGAGGCACACGGAAGAAGGAGGTGGTAAGACGTTGGAACAGGGGAAGGGAGGTGAGGGGTGAGAAATAGAGAGGGGCAGACCCACCCCCACCCTCTCCCATCCCTCTGACGGTTTTTCCGGGTCCGCGCAACACGGTGTCAGCAATGCGCGTAGACTACAACGATATCATGCACCAAGACTCATGCAAAAACGGCAAGCGCTCAGAAAAACAATCGCAACCAGCCAGAAATTCAACGCTGCACCTGGGAGACGGCCAGTTTTAGGGCCGCCTCACCTCCGACCCGCGCCGACTCGTACAAGCAGGCGAAGCAGCACCAGTTCTTCCACAATTTGCACTCGGCGACGAGTCGCGGTGCGTAGTATGACACATCATTGAGACATTCACGCAAGCTTCGCCTAGCCACAGTAGCCATAGCCGTAGGGGTCACTTACGAGTGTGTTCTGTGAACACGCATTGTCCACAGCAAAGCTTTGACAACATCAATTGAGACAATGGAAATGGATACCTCTGAAAGTGCAGTACAACAAACAGGGTTTTCCTTTTCACAATGTGAAAAATAAAATTCAAATCGGTGTATTGTATGTGATTTGGTTTGCAACTAGGGAGACAACCATAGTACACATGCTAAACAATGCCTGCCATGCTTATGAGTCTTGCAATAGGCAGATTAACGGTCAGTGTTTATTTGGTTGCCAATGGTTTCGGTATTATAAGGTATAAATTTATTTAAATTTATTGCTTGAGCAATCATTCTCGACACTTAAGTGGATTGTGGAATATCTTAAGATGCCTAGGAGAGGTGGACAGCGGACCCCGCGCCCGGAAGGATCTCTAGCGCAAGAATAGGGGACAGAAAGGGGGGAGACAAGAGAGGAGGAGCCACGGAGCCAAAGGGGAGGAGGGGAAGGAAATGGCAGCGAAGATAACAGGGAAAAGGGACAACGTGCAAGGAAGCGGAAACATGAGGAATTGAAAAAGGAAGGGGGTGAATATGGTGATTGAAAACAATTTGTCACTCTAAATTAAAAAAAACACCCTAAGAACGACAACATGTTATACGGAACATGTCTGAACCTTGGGTGTGCTATGAATAGAATATTATTTTTTGCCGAGATTAGTCATTTTTGGCAATATGGTTGAGTGGTAGATGTTTTGTCAAAACAACTCCACAAATTTGTGTGATTATTTTAACAACTATTTGCCTACCCTAAGCCGATTTCAAGGACCATTATTGGTTGTGCAATAGGGCACGTGGTATATTCTTTTTTTGGTGGCCGTTTTGTCAGATGGCCTAGAAACAAAAAAAAATGTATTAATCATGTATATTTTGATTTATCGCATTTTGTGTGTATTGCGTATGGTTGTGTTGTATGTTTAACCAGATGCAATACTGTGTGTAAATGCCCCCAGTAATGATATTTATAACAGTGATATACATGACTTAATGCTTTTGTTGCCATGGTTACTCTAGGTCCAACTGTTAAGATGCTCTATCGTGGGATATTTTACCGGTTCTAATTTTTCACAATTTTTACACTTTCAAAAGGCTACACTTTAAACCCTATGGGCAAAAAATATTTTTGCAGGCTTTTAAATTTACAGCTTTGAAGTAATCTGTGAAAAAACAAACCTCCTGAAAATTCCCACTGTACAGTTCATTGAGTTAAACTTGGAAGATTGTTACTCTCAAATATAGCCTAAGGACATCATGACCTCAAATCCTAAGCAAGCAATCATTACATTTTACCTTGTGATCCTTTGACATCATATGAGAGTGAAAATCTTCCATCTGCTTTATGAGATAAAGCCAAGAAAAAAAGTTTGTCTCAGAAGACTACGCAAATTTTGTTTAAAATTGGTCTTTTAGTGCATTTTTTTAAAGGTTTTTGCTAACATGAAATTTTTTTTGAAAAAATTTCAGAAAAAAAATGAAAATTTGGCCGCTTTGCGGCCCAAAAAATAAAAAAGCGGGTCAAAAATGCAATAAAAAATGCAAAAAAAAAATCCTGCATTTCGCATTAGCATTTCTCTAAAAAAGAAAAGTGCATTTCACATTTGCATTTTTCACATTTCTTCTAAGACAAACTTTTTTTTTTGCCTAACACTGTCTTCTGCTAAGTAACCATTATGCGTTAGTCTCAGTGCACTGGAAGCTAATTGTTTTAAGAATCAATAAGGTATATGAATTTTGTATCCCATTACTTTTGTAATACCTTTATGACTTAAGGTCACTTTTATCAATATGTAATACCAGTAGGGGTCACTGTACTATACGACAGTATGAAAGCTTAAAATGGAACAGTTATTACGCCAATTGATCAGGCTAAGTTACGGTATCATGCTGAATCTCGAGCCTATCACCGTGGTCATGTTTCATAACGCCCAAATCCAGTGTCAGATTCCCAATCCTAATTTTGAAACCGAGAAATCTGCTCGAGGGAGCCGATTTGCTGAATGAAAGATTGAGTTTCTGAGCCAGGCAAGCCATTCGAAATGAACACAGTCTTAAACCGGTTTGAGATTGGTAATCAAGCATGACCCCATGTAGCTTTTGATATAGTTGCTCATGCTTTCAGCGGTGTGTGATGGGAAATATCAACTGGTCAGTGCTCTGATTGGTCAGTAGTATTAAGTAGTTTGGTATTTTGGAGAGTGGTAAATTTAAATTGACTCAAGGGGAAAATACTTGGGTATATTGGGTTTCAATCTCAAAGACACAATTTGATAAACTGTTAACAAATTATTTCATCAGTGTTAACTTAATTATTAGAAGAGTAAAAATAGCACCTTGACCATCAAATTCCTGTTTTGGAGCTGGAGTAAAAATTTTAACTGGTCCACACCAAATCTGGAGAAATTTGGTTTCGGGGAATAAGAGTGTCATTTTTGTCACTTGAAGTAACCCAAAGTAACAAGAAAACTTGGATATCTCTGTTGCTGTTTTTCATGATCTTATTCAAAATTTGCCAACATGTATGGATTTTATAAAAACTATGAGTGTTATCCTCACATAATTAGCACTTTTCCCTGAAAACAATTATCCTTTGGCATTCTTAGCTGGAATTTGGCCTCCCAGGTGGTATTTGGTTTCATTTATCTGCATTTTTTGAAAGACAAAAGGTCATCACTGACGTATATTTTGGGTTCATGATTATCATCAGTGACGTATGTTAACACGCCCTGAAACCTCAGCTGTTAGTGGGCAGGGCATTGTGGAGAAAGAATAAAAGAAACCTTTCTTCTCCCCGGGATGGAAGCATCTTCTTTTGTTAAGGATCAATGCACACAGGTGGTCGTTTGTCAAGATATGTTGTTTTAAAAGATGTGTATTCACTCTAAATGAAATGAGCCTATTTATGGGCTCAATGATGTATTCTTGCAATTATATTTAAAAAGTATCGGATTTTATTGGAACAAGCTGTGGATGACTGTAGTAGAACTATCAGTTTTTCTTGAAGTGTAATTTGGGAAGAAATTAAGAAATGCCTTTTGTTTTTAGAGCTTTTGAGACCAAGGACCACAGATAAAAAGGAAATTGTCATATCTTAACCAAGACAAGATTTGCCAATATATAATGGAGCCTTGAGCTTAAAAATGTATAAAACATGTTATGTACACCTACACACCCACCCACACCGCCACACCCCACCACACGCACGCCAAACCGTGTACGCACACAAAAACACACATTCACAGACACATATGTGCAATACACACACACTTTACACACATTTTCAAGTGGTATCAGTCCCACAAACCATAAATGTATTTGGAAAACTTGACTGCAATTGTAACAAAATTTGAATATACTAACACTATTAGGGTCAATTCAAGTTTCGCAGTTCTCAATTTTGTTGTCCAGTGAAAGGGCAATTTGTAACACGCTGAGCAAAGGCTTTTGTGATATTTCCTACTAAATGTGTGGGCGCCTGATAAACTCTAAAAGGAGGAATGGGTGTTTGAAATGAGGGGGAGACTTGAGTCGTTGAACTTTTGTGGTCGCTGAAAAATAATATTTTGTCAGAGATTAAAGAGTAAGATAATCAGGGTATCGTGAAATCCAAGGGAAATACCAATTTTGAATAATGTGATTCATGTAGTCAAAGAACAGTGACCTGAATGTCACAAGGACACCGTTCCCATACCACATTATATGTAACTAGCTTGGGACCTACATGCTGATTTTATTTAGGCATGTCGCTGGTTGGGGAATAAATCCGATATAAATAACATTTTATAGTAGGGGAGGTAATTCACCTGGGATATTGGGTGTGGGATATTTTGTGTGGAATTCCTACGGGCCCTCTGTGCAAACTAAATCCTTCACAGAGGTCACTATGAGCTAGTAAAATCTCAATTCCCTTGGCACAGTTCAGTAGCTTTCATTCACCAATGTATTTAGAAAATAACACCCTGGTTTGGGGTATGATATATATGATAATATATGGTACCCATATCACACAAGGTCAGTTCATGTCAATGCATGTACAAGTACAATCCACTGAATTGTGTCCTTGGTGGATGAGCATATTGAAACTCATAGGGAGTGGGACTGGAACAGCTCTCACTCTTTAAGATGTCCATTTCCAAGCTTATCAGTTTCGAATCCCCCACTTGATTCAAAAGTCAAAATTTCTTAGTTACGGAGATCACCATTTGTTGATGAGCCGAATCTGCTCTGGATCATTTCTTTGTTATTCAGATCTTAGCATTTTGGAGAAAATTCAGTTCCCAAACCTTTGATTGGGGAAAATAAAAAAAGGCAGGAAATTTGGTTTACAAAATTGAAATTTAGACTCAAAAGTTTTGGCTACCCAAGCTTAAAAATGAAGGTGGCATATACACACCAATGATACACAATTCTCCTCAGTCAACAAACACTTGGTTGTCGTAGGCAGTCTGTGGAAGAGTCTGATTGTGTATGTTAACATGGATCATGTGATCTGGGTTAAGAAATCGTAAAGTTTGACTCAAAAGTTTTGGATGCCCAAGCTTAATCTTAAAAATAAAGGTGGCATATACACACCAATAACAAACATCTCCTCAGTCACAAAACACTTGCTTTGTAATAGGCAGTCTGTGGAAGAGTCTGTGTATGTTAACATGGGTTGCCATCATGCGATCTTGGCTAAATGGAAAAAGGTGTGTGCTAATAGAATAGCGAACCAATGATATTTGCTTATCAAACTTTCTCGCTGCATATCACTGTCAAAGAACTATATATGCCGTTCTTGTATCTCTCTGTGCTGAAAAGCTGAATATTAATTTATTTAATTTATTTCAACTTGTGATTTTGTTAACAAAACAAAAATGGTTGTATAATTTATTTTGTACTCACTGCCTTCTTAACCTTTTAGCTGTATATTTTGAGGCTTGGTACGATGTGTATCATCGTATGTAAAGCATAGATTGCGTAGATGTATCTGTATTCTTTTGTCACTTATCAGTGTCTGTGATATCAGAACATATGTTTTGACATTGGATCAGTGACCATTTGTACATTGACTTAGAATTATTTATTTCTTGATTTGTTCTTTCATTGTTCGCCATATGGTAAAGAAAGCACGCTGTTGTTGCGAATTATCTACATATATCTACATGTTACACAATTGTTTCTATCCCTGGGAATCAATTCATTTCTGCTCAAATGTGTAATGGCCTCTGCTTTTTGCTCTCAGAACAAATTATAATTGTAATTGCAATGGTCCATTCCACACACACACACACACACACACACACATCTCTCTCTCTTTCTCTTCATTTGAAAAAGTAACTTTTTTTGTATAATTGTTCACATTGTATCACAGGCTATAATTTTGTTCTTGACGATTTGCTTCATCCTGTTCAGCTATATTTGCCAATAATAATGAAGTGTTCTCGAAACAAAAATCATAGGCCATGACACAAATTTTCTATTTTATTTCAGATATGATGAAATGTTCAGTGCTCTTTTTCAGAGGCCAAAGGTCAGGTGTACTAAGACTTTGACCCTGAGGGAGCCAGCCATGATTGAAGCCAAGTTGCCAGGTCATTTTTATATGATGGCTATTGCAGGCATGCAAAATTTTCCATTTTTTACAAAATCGAAGTCGCATAATTTGTTCAGCCTTTTAAAAAAAATAGTAAATTTAACCAATAATAAACAGTAATTTCCATCAGCACTGCCCAGTTCAATGATTGTATTTACCATTTAATCCTACATCCAATCTTCAAATGAGACGAAAACTTCCTGGAGTGTGTTGACAACAGAGGGCGTGCTTCGTTATCAGCATTGCCTTTAGCAAAGTCATTTACCCAAGTCATTTACCACCATATCAAAACTAGAGGTATAAAGTTCAGGAGTCACCGATGCTGCCATATTGTTTATCATCACTACCAAACATGAAAGTTCTGTACCTTGGAAAAGTTTTACAAAGAAGTCCATATAATAATTATATTCTATTTATTCGGCAGCCATTTTCCACAAATTGCTTGCTAAACATGACATTTTTCCATAAATTTGAGCACCGATGAAGTCTACAAATGAAGCATGCAGTACTTCTGTGCATTTCACTATCTCTACTTGGGCTTTGTGCTCAAATTTTCAAGATAATAGTCCGGAATCTGGTGTGCCAGACAAAATGGCTGCCGTGTAAATAGAGTACATTTGAATTTGTTTCATAGACCTACCTGACTTCAACATATTATGAGGCTTATTATTACCCAATATTACCTCTTCCAGAGGCTGTTACACCTTTCCCATAATGCACCTTGCACTGTGAACAGGAATTAAACTTTGATGAGATCACATGACCCAGTTTTGAGCCTATTATCAAAATGCAGACTTTTATGCTTTTCAAAATGTTAGTAGGCCTACTTAAACATTTTGAAAAGGTCTTTTGATTCTTTGGGAGAATAAGTGCTTTTAAAGAGTTCTAAGTATTGATATTATATGTAGTACAGTATAAGTTTATTGCATTGCATTATGGGATTGATTAAATCCTCCTATGGACCCCTCCCTTGATGAGTTATGCCTGCGGTGGATGTAGATGTTTAAAAGATGCAGGTTAGGTAACACTGAGTCACTAAGTGCAGATCTCTAATCTTAGGTAATATCAGGGACTCTTCCTTTGACTCACTCTAAAACAGGGCAAAAATGTTAACCTCAAATGATAATAATACCAGTCGTCATTAGGCTTTCCTGGCCTGGATAGTGACGTCACCACTTGTTTTCTGTACGCTTATCACACTTACATTGTCTTTAGGGGTGTCTGTTCAATACTTTAAAGGTCCCAGGAAATGAGATGATAAACCTAGTCCAAATCTTTACGGGGCATTCCATTCCAATAAACAGGGCCACAAAAAAGAATACACTACCAGTGACATCATTAGTGAAACTATTGATTTTCAGTCAGTGCCATGAATAGATTCACACCAGTCACCTGGAATTTTCTGTTACTCTCTGAAAAATCAATAGTCACTAATGATGTCATCAATCACCAACCCAAATATTGAATGCTTGTCTTGCCCCTGCCTTGTAGACTTGACACAAACCACATCAATTCTGTTTGCATTTCCTGGGACCTTTAAGTTGCTTACAGTGTGAATACTCATACCATCAGTAGCCAAAACACTTTCAATTGACGCAGTGCATTAAACTCAAAAGTTCCACTGTGTAGTCGAATACACAATCATTTCACCACAATGTGATTGGTTCTTCTTTGCGTATCCACAAGTCATTGGTAATGGCTTGGGTTGATCATGTTTTATTTTGGAAGATGATCAGTGTATTTTGTAAAATTATCCTGAAAATGTCTCTACTTTTAATAAAATATTTTTCTACAACATCCATACTGAATAAGGCCCACTGGTATAAAAAATCTGCCCTGAACAAAAAATAGTATTAAAAAATTGGTTCTCTAAAGATTTTTCCGAGGATGGCGTCCTCAATTTTCAAACAATCATTTTTTTTTTTTTTTGCATGTACATAATGTTTGTGTCCACACTAATCACTGTGTGAAATAGCGAAGCTCAAATCGTTGTCCTTTATATGAAAATTCTGGGTCGGACTTTTGCTATAACACAGTATCCTTGGCTATAGTACTTTTATACTATACATGAATGTTACTGCATCAAAACGAAAAATCGGATTCATCTCAAAATTTAGAATTAAGCATTATTAGTTCTAGTTGACTATTTTTAATTAATATACAAAAATATATTTAAAAATCTCTGAGTCTGTCTTTAACTAGTAAGAGGACCACAACAAGGACAGGATGGTGTTAATGGCAAACTGAGTAGGCTTTGTCAATTTAAAAACAACTTATATAATTAACAAAATGAATAATGCAACATAAAATGATATTGGGCTACAAAACGGTCCATTCATCCCTAGATTACATCATGTCACCCAATTTCACATGGACAAAGTATAGTGAATTATAGGTAAGGTGTAATGAGCCTCATAAGATGTGATAAAAAAAGGTACCTGGGCAATGCAAGTTAAATTAACCTTAATAGTATTATCAATATTGAACTGTTTAAAATGAATATCCAAATATGGACTTACTGCATTTGAGTGGCGAACTCTTTGTTAACAATATGCGTCACAGTGCTTAAAATGAATATTAATGTTATGTGGTTAGTCTAAAAATCACTCGGTAAATTGTTCATTATTTTTCTGTCTTCAGTTTAAAGTGGTAACAGTGTGATACCATGCTAAATAGTATGTACATTATAAATCTTTAAATGTTTCTAAATATTGGCAAACACACCAATATTAATATTGAATTAAAGTGTTCCTATCCTTGGAAAGAGATGTTTAGAACAGATACCAACTTAAAGGACAGTTTGAGGTAGACACACACTGTGTCTACCCATTTGCAATAACAAACGGATCAAAAGATATTTTGCACGTCAGTGAACAGTTTTGAAGAGTACAGTGAGAAATGTTTTTAAATGATATATTTTGAACAAGGTTTGAGCTGGAAATTGTTTTATCCACTATATTTTTATTTGTTATTAAAATGATTTTAATCAGATTCTTTTATAATTGTAAAAAATTATTAAATATGTTGAAAAATTATACATATGAGTTCATTTTATGTAAGATTATAATGCAAAATTCAACTTTTAAAGAAAATATATAAATATCACCCAATATCAGTACCCGTTGCATAGAAGTGTGAGCCAGTGTAAGTCTTAAGATTTACAGATGCTCTTGTTTTTCGTCAGGTTAAATGGTGTAAACTTTTTACTGCACGGTTGTTAACTGATCACAACAGTAACATATTATTATAAAATCGGTTCCATTTTACAAAGCCTTGATGGTCATATCGCACACTGTAGTCGGGGAAAGAATTAGGCAACCAATTGCGCGTATGTCAAGGTTTGTCAATCAGCGTGGCGTGAACTGTGATTGGTTTGAATGTGTAGTATGGACGGGACATGTTCAAACAAATTATGATTTAAAATGTCCTAAAATGCCCTATTTGAGTCAGGCTTTTGAATCACAGCCACATTCATTCATTTTAGTAAACTTTCTGTTTTAGAAAGCTTTAAATGTTCACAGATTATTCTTCGCAGTCGACATTTGTTCAGCAACGTCAAATTAGTCAGATGCGCAATTGGTAGTGTTATTCTGTTGCGGACCATCAGGGTTTTCTGTGCAAGGTCAAAGTTCATAAGGTTATGAAGATAGGAAACCAGTAATGGCTAGTTGGCTATGGATAATTGGGATTGGCAGAAATAATGTTGATATAATTATTTAAGAGGGTTGTTTTTGCCAAAAAAACAAAACAAAATCTGTTCAAGAAAGGTCTTACAAAGTAGTGATGTCAGCCCTGTGGATGAAATAATGTATATAAAATTTTAATTTACACATAAGCTGCACAGTCCATTATTGTTCCAGTAACTATGGTATTTTGTTTTACTAAGGCCTAAAAATGTTGTATTGGCATAACAGGCATTGATAGGCCATTTTATGCATAATTGCAGTTTGGCATAAACATGTTTTTGAAACAAAAATCAAAACATTTTTAATAGAAAAATCTAAATTTAGGGTCACTTGAAATATGTAGAGTAAAAAGAATTTCAAAATTTGGGTAGGTGAGGTTATGGAAATACAATATTTTGGGCCTAATGAGCAGCTGAATTAGATGATTTGTTTGTGAAATGTCCAAAACGATGGGTTTTGTATTTGTCACACGAGACAGATTATAATCCAATATCCCAAAGGAAAGCAAGATGACAAGTGTCTGGGCAAAGTCAAACTGAAAAAAATGTGACCCATGTAGAAAATATCCCAGGTGTTCTACAGGTAAGCAAATTAGACATGCATAGACAAAATCTTTACACTTTTTTCATGTGCGTGTGTCTCTTGACGGGTGCGCAAAAGCTGAGTCATGGTTATCACTGCACGGAGGTAGAGAAATGGACTATAGTAGATCTTGAGAAGAAAAAAAAAATTTACTAATTAAACATGTCTAATTAGAACAATACTTAAAATTTACAACAAACTGAACGAAATATGAACCATATGTTTGTACTTTGGGGTTGTCTCTGCTGTTTGATTTGTGAGGCTGATGATTCCAATTGATATTAAAGTCCGTACATAAAAACAATTTGGTGACCAATGTTCGTTAGACAATTGTTTGACTGTATACATCGGTATTTTTGCATATAGGTCTTTTTGCGATTTTATAGCTTTGGGAAAAAGTGCAAGACTAATCGCGTAGTGTCTACACTGATTATAATACAACTCTATATTGAAAAAGAATCATTTCGCATGTTTTTAGTTTTGCATTTTTGTGTCCACTCGAGATGTTTGCCAGTACTCAACGCAATGAACGTGTGCTTGAACGTATCTCCAAGTAAACATTTTATAGCCTCAAGTATTGATTGTGTGCATTGTACAGTAGTAGGTACATTGCAATGCATTGTGGGATTGGTGCAGAGGTTCCCCCTCTACTTTTTCCCAAGCCTAATTTTGTAGGGTTTCATGTAATGACCACCCAGGGTTGGCTCTGTTAACCTTTTTCTCAATACTAATTGAGTTGGGAAGTAAGAGAGCATATGAGACCTGGGGTTATCTATCAATTGATGCTTTATACTGATGACCTTTGAAGGGAAAAAATGTTTGCACAGCTGAAGTTTTTACTCAATATATACAATTGAAGCCAATCCCATATTAATTTATGCTATAATGATGCTGTATTGGATAATTGCATAAGACCCGTATGTTGTAAGATCTTAAAACTCAAATGTCTGATTTCAATATATTAGATGAAATATATGGTAGATTTGATGCAGTCATAATATTTTCAAGTATGATTTTGTACAACTCAAGATGATTGCAGAGTGTAAAATTCCAGGGGACTTTTGAATGATGCAATTAGCAAACCAAGCAGGGTTCTCAATTCTTTTAAATTCAATTATGTGCAGAGAAAGCGTTTACTGCCCTTCAACATTGCTATCATGCAATGAGCGAGCTTCCTTGTCTCATCGCTGCAAATTAAAATCATACATGTACATAATTTTACACGATACAAGGAAGTCTCCATTGACATCATCGTACTGATAAAAACCTGTAGATCTCCGTCCTAGATGTCTGGTCAGAAGTGTTCCTCCCAAATCTGCCCTATAGAGAACTAATCATATGAAATTGATTAGACACTTAGCAAGAGAGAGATTTCCATGGCCTTTAAATTTCAGAGACGTCATGAGAAATTATCTCGAAAATGATCTTAAATCAAGCATGACTAGTGTTTTACATGAGTATAGTCATTTTACCAAATATGGACATGAATGATAGGAATTACTAGGCATTGTAGCAGCTGTCTTTTTCATATAAATATTGCATCAACTCGTATGGACTTAGTGTAGACTGAAATTGGGCAGGCCCAGTTGGTTGTTTTTTGACATAACCATAAAAAAATTGAGGTATTTGTGAGTATATTTCAAAACTAGACATTTTATAGCAAGTAGAATTAAGCAGCTATGTGACTAGCAAATCAATTCCATGTCGGGTACAATATGTAACCTTACATAGCAGGGATAAATGCATTTTAAGAATTCTGAAGAGCAACCCAACTATTTTAGAAATAAACGTTTGTTGCTTTTTTGGTGCCAAGCATAATTTGAAAAATGCTTGCAAACACCGAACCCAAACTGTTTGCAGTTTATTATAAAAGCAAACTTATTTTTGTATGAAATCCTTAAATATTTTCCTCTTTAAGACTATGAATTTTGATGAAATTTCTTCTAGTAGTGTTACAGAAGTCATCACAAGCAGTTGTGATCTCATTTTTTCCAAGACACAGATCGAGCCGCATTTCTAGGCTCACTGCGTTTTGACAAACAGAACGGGCTCAATGCACCCATTGAATTACATGTTTATTTCATCATCATCATACACTATGTCACAAAATAGAGCAAACCCATTTTTTGCTGGAAATCAATTACGGGGCTGACCGAAGTATAAATGGTTTGAATGAAACTTACGTCTTTATGAATCAATCGTACGTTCTATTACAGCATTGGGTTAGCGGCCATGATCATAGTTCCCTGATCATAGTAAGTGGAGTGTCATTTCATTTGTGGCAATGTAAGGAGTATGATAAATCATATCCCAAGACCAACATTATACATTTCATAGTACAATACTCTATGATGGCATTGAACTGTGCCCTGAGGATGAGATCACGACATCTTGCGATGAGATAAACATATTCCAAAGTACATTTCTATGTGTGTGTAGACTACTATGGTATATGTGTGTGGAAGTTTCTTAAAGATATTTGCATTGTATGAAACTTCAGTTTTTTTAGTAGTCCACCAGTAATGTTACATTTTTAACCAATCAAAAAATAAGTTCATGTTGCCAATGGGGAGAGCGTCTTTTTATGCAACTCTAGGTTTTTTTAGCCATTTCACATTTCCTGTCATCATATGATAATGTACAACATATTTTGCTAAGCCCCACTGGATTGGGGTAATATTACAGTCAATATGGCACTTTCAAACCCATATAGGCAGTACATAGTGTTGCCAAATCAAAAATGTAGTAGCTCATTGGGCGACATGGCATCCTGTGACTTCAAATGATGGCATAAATTATCTGTATTTTCTTACTACATGCAGTGCTGCATGGACTATTAATTTGGTTAGTTTTGAGTCTCAATACTCGCAACTTAGAGCAGCTTTTGGCAACACAAGTTGCATCATCTGTAGTTCTTAAAGGATCTGAAAATGGCCTGCTTATCTTTTTAAAGCATTTTAAAAGGTTTGTGACTTTTTGGTAGAAATTTGCCAGACCACCAAGTCACCAAGGATGAAGGTCTGTGGCCATAATTAACCTCAGAGTTCACCATTTTAAATATTTTCCCCAAAAACTTCAAAATTCTGCCCTTTCATGTTAATGTTTTCAAATGAATCTAAACAAGTCTTGTTTTAGACCAGTGGCTTTTGAGATGGCTTCCCAATGACTACAGAGTCATTAGAGAAGCCATCCTAAATAACCTATACAGATTCTACCAGGTTGAAGGGGTTAAAGAGCCATTTATTGTAAAAAATGTCATTTCATAAGTTATTAATACAGGATGTTCTTGTAATAGTTCAATGTTCTTGACCCTTCAATAGAAGTGAATGAGTGAGTATTTTTGTCATCAAAATGGATGATAAATGAAACGCTGCTCACATTTTTCCATGTAGAATTTATACGAGAATTTGATGTCCACATGTATCATAAATGGGAACGTGCCACATGTAGCTCTAAATTAAAAAAAAATATGCATTGTCACTGGATTCCAATGTGGAGAAGAGAGATTGACCATTATAAAATGTTAGTCTTGCAGAAGTTTTTCATCAATTTTCACAGAACTTAATTTGAATTTACAGAAGTGAACCACCCACAAGTATCTGAAAATTGTTAATTGATATTGACAAGCTGAGCCGTGAACTGTATGTGGTATCCTTCCGTACAACCAGTCCAATGTGTTTAAAATACAGAAAACTTGATCATTTGTGGCAAGATTTGTAAAATTTCAATTCCATATTCAGAATCCATATAACATACCAGAATAAAAGTATATTATTTTATGTACAGGTTGATTTGTGAACATTTCCTGATTTGTGAACATTTCACAATTTAAAATTTACATTAATATTGTAGACTATTTGAGAAGTTTACATCCTAGAGAAAGATTAAAACTATTCATAGTTTGCATCCAGTGGAAATTCAAGATCAAGTTTGTGGACACCATAGAAAATATGTGGCAATCCCAGATCATGTTTGTGGACACCATAGAAAGAATATGGACAATATATAGCAAATGGGGTGTTGACCTGCAAATGCTTTCACATTGGTTTTGCTTGTACTTGGCTGTCACTTTGCTAATGCACCCTGTTCTGTATTCATCTTAAATTATTCTATAATTGTGCAATGTTGCTGCCATTAATAGTGCATATGAGACCTGGGGTTATCTATCAATTGATGCTTTATACTGATGACCTTTGAAGGGAAAAAATGTTTGCACAGCTGAAGTTTTTACTCAATATATACAATTGAAGCCAATCCCATATTAATTTATGCTATAATGATGCTGTATTGGATAATTGCATAAGACCTGTATGTTGTAAGATCTTAAAACTCAAATGTCTGATTTCAATATATTAGATGAAATATATGGTAGATTTGATGCAGTCATAATATTTTCAAGTATGATTTTGTACAACTCAAGATGATTGCAGAGTGTAAAATTCCAGGGGACTTTTGAATGATGCAATTAGCAAACCAAGCAGGGTTCTCAATTCTTTTAAATTCAATTATGTGCAGAGAAAGCGTTTACTGCCCTTCAACATTGCTATCATGCAATGAGCGAGCTTCCTTGTCTCATCGCTGCAAATTAAAATCATACATGTACATAATTTTACACGATACAAGGAAGTCTCCATTGACATCATCGTACTGATAAAAACCTGTAGATCTCCGTCCTAGATGTCTGGTCAGAAGTGTTCCTCCCAAATCTGCCCTATAGAGAACTAATCATATGAAATTGATTAGACACTTAGCAAGAGAGAGATTTCCATGGCCTTTAAATTTCAGAGACGTCATGAGAAATTATCTCGAAAATGATCTTAAATCAAGCATGACTAGTGTTTTACATGAGTATAGTCATTTTACCAAATATGGACATGAATGATAGGAATTACTAGGCATTGTAGCAGCTGTCTTTTTCATATAAATATTGCATCAACTCGTATGGACTTAGTGTAGACTGAAATTGGGCAGGCCCAGTTGGTTGTTTTTTGACATAACCATAAAAAAATTGAGGTATTTGTGAGTATATTTCAAAACTAGACATTTTATAGCAAGTAGAATTAAGCAGCTATGTGACTAGCAAATCAATTCCATGTCGGGTACAATATGTAACCTTACATAGCAGGGATAAATGCATTTTAAGAATTCTGAAGAGCAACCCAACTATTTTAGAAATAAACGTTTGTTGCTTTTTTGGTGCCAAGCATAATTTGAAAAATGCTTGCAAACACCGAACCCAAACTGTTTGCAGTTTATTATAAAAGCAAACTTATTTTTGTATGAAATCCTTAAATATTTTCCTCTTTAAGACTATGAATTTTGATGAAATTTCTTCTAGTAGTGTTACAGAAGTCATCACAAGCAGTTGTGATCTCATTTTTTCCAAGACACAGATCGAGCCGCATTTCTAGGCTCACTGCGTTTTGACAAACAGAACGGGCTCAATGCACCCATTGAATTACATGTTTATTTCATCATCATCATACACTATGTCACAAAATAGAGCAAACCCATTTTTTGCTGGAAATCAATTACGGGGCTGACCGAAGTATAAATGGTTTGAATGAAACTTACGTCTTTATGAATCAATCGTACGTTCTATTACAGCATTGGGTTAGCGGCCATGATCATAGTTCCCTGATCATAGTAAGTGGAGTGTCATTTCATTTGTGGCAATGTAAGGAGTATGATAAATCATATCCCAAGACCAACATTATACATTTCATAGTACAATACTCTATGATGGCATTGAACTGTGCCCTGAGGATGAGATCACGACATCTTGCGATGAGATAAACATATTCCAAAGTACATTTCTATGTGTGTGTAGACTACTATGGTATATGTGTGTGGAAGTTTCTTAAAGATATTTGCATTGTATGAAACTTCAGTTTTTTTAGTAGTCCACCAGTAATGTTACATTTTTAACCAATCAAAAAATAAGTTCATGTTGCCAATGGGGAGAGCGTCTTTTTATGCAACTCTAGGTTTTTTTAGCCATTTCACATTTCCTGTCATCATATGATAATGTACAACATATTTTGCTAAGCCCCACTGGATTGGGGTAATATTACAGTCAATATGGCACTTTCAAACCCATATAGGCAGTACATAGTGTTGCCAAATCAAAAATGTAGTAGCTCATTGGGCGACATGGCATCCTGTGACTTCAAATGATGGCATAAATTATCTGTATTTTCTTACTACATGCAGTGCTGCATGGACTATTAATTTGGTTAGTTTTGAGTCTCAATACTCGCAACTTAGAGCAGCTTTTGGCAACACAAGTTGCATCATCTGTAGTTCTTAAAGGATCTGAAAATGGCCTGCTTATCTTTTTAAAGCATTTTAAAAGGTTTGTGACTTTTTGGTAGAAATTTGCCAGACTGAGACCACCAATGGATGAAGGTCTGTGGCTATAATAAACCTCAGAGTTCACCATTTTAAATATTTTCCCCCCAAAATTTCAAAATTCTGCCCTTTCAGGTTAATGTTTTCAAATGAATGTAAACAAGTCTTGTCTTAGACCAGTGGCTTTTGAGATGGCTTCCCAATGACTGCAGAGTCATTAGAGAAGCCATCCTAAATAACCTATGCAGATTCTACCAGGTTGAAAGGGTTATAGAGCCATCTATTGTAAAAATGTCATTTCATAAGTTATTAAAACTGAATGTTCTTGTAATATTTCAATGTTCTTGCCCCTTCAATAGAAGTGAATGAGTGAGCATTTTTGTCAGCAAAATGGATGATAAATGAAATGCTGCTCACATTTTGTCACATAGAATTTATGGGAATTTGATGTCCACATGTATCATAAATGGGAAAGTGCCACATGTAGCTCTAAATTTTTAAAAAAATAACACGCATTGTCACTGGATTGTATTATTGTTAATACCCAATGCGGAGAAAAGAGAGATGATCATTATAAAATGTTAATCTTGCAGAAGTTTTTCATCAATTTTTACAGAACTTAATTTGAATTTACAGAATTGTACCACCCACAAGAATCTGGGAATTGTTAAGTGATATTGATAAGCTGAGCCGTGAACTGTACGTGGTATCCTTCCGTACAACCAGTCCAATGTGTTTAAAATACAGAAAACTTGATCATTTGTGGCAAGATTTGTAAAATTTCAATTCTATATTCAGAATCCATAGAACATACCAGAATACAAGTATATTATTTTATGTACAGGTTGATTTGTGAACATTTCCTGATTTGTGAACATTTCCTGATTTGTGAACATTTCCCAATTTAAAATTTACATTAATATTGTAGACTATTTGAGAAGTTTGCTTCCTAGAGAAAGATTAAAGCTATTCATAGTTTACATCCAGTGGAAATTCAAGATCAAGTTTGTAAACATGCATTTGCATCATAGGGAAAGATTAACACTATTCATAGTTTGCATCCAGTGGAAATTCAAGATCAAGTTTGTGGACACCATAGAACATATATATAAAAAAAAAGCCAATAAAATAAATAAATGCTTTCACATTGGTTTTGCTTGTACTTGACTGTCCCTTTGCTAATGCACCCTACTGTTCTGTATTCATCTTAAATTATTCTATAATTGTGCAATGTTGCTGCCGTTAATAGTGCAAATAATGTTAAACTAAAGAATTCTATGTAAGTGTCTGACCTTTGACCAGTGACTAAATGACCCCACGTCATGGTGACATGGGATAAGGTCACCCAAGGTTCAAAGGTCACACTGATTTGTAAATTAACTGTAGATTATTTTGATTGAGTATATTTAATGAAAATACGTGGGCACAAGAAGAAAAAACCCTGTTGTTATTGTCATATTATGATGCCGTTTCAACGGCATGTCATTGGCAATACTTTTTCCACAATTTCTAGCAGATGTAATAAGGACAATATTGGACAATATTGCTTACAAATACATGTACTACTTATTGAATGATATAGAACATTGCTGTTCTGAATGAAACCAGCACTAACCACGCATACTCAATCAGAACCAAGGATCCAAATTTTGCACGGTTCTATATCGTAGTATACTGGTCCTCATCAACCGCTTGTATAGAGCGATTATCAAAGTTAGTACAAATCATTTCTACTTACCAGAACGAGATGATACTACAAAATCACAAGCTCAACCTGATCAAATGGTTACCATGATTTGAGCATGTTTGTGAGTTTGTAAAGAGGCTGTGTGTGTATGTGCATGTTCGCCGTGATTTGGGGTAGGCTTGACAAAGAGCACCAAATTCTGCTACCAAGACACAAACTGTCTGGGCCTGGCAGGAAGATTTTTTTCCCTCAATTTTTTTTCTTCAAAATTACGCTTTTTCATGATTATATTTGGAATCAGCATGAAAAATGGATTCAAATGAGTCCAAACAAGCCTAGTCTTAGGTCAGTGATTTTTGAGATGGCTTCCCAAATGACCTGCAGTCATTTGGGATGCCATCTCAAAACCACTGACGTATGTGTTATAACCTATACTACAGAATCAACCAGAGTTGAAAGAGTTAGGCATAGCTTCTGAGCCTTAAAGCAGTACTAGTTGTAAAGTAAGGAGTCAGAAGCTTAATAAATATTTGTTCACATGTAATCATTTTTATTTGTTTTGGTAAATGGACAAAGTGACAAGTGGCCAAGCTGTCAAAGATTCAAAATTACAATATTCTTTATCCTTAACTACTTAATGATATAGGTGCTGAATTTATTTCTTTTATAGAAAATCAAAGGTGTTATTTGATTTTCATCTCAGGAATTAATACTTAAACCATTTTTGAAGGACAATTATTGGTAACTTCTATTTTGAACTGCAGCGGCTCAGAAAAGGTTATAAGAAAAGTTATAAATAAGTAAATCGGAGGGGGTTATCGAATGGAAGAGCTTTGTGATTATACCAAATTGTGGTATCTCCCAAGACATTCAATAACAGCATCATACCCAAGAGGTACCAGTTCCTCAGCACAGAAATACAAAGTCACCATTGTGGATTATATCACCTAGTGACGAGCATTATTTGTAGCGTATGTTTATTATCAAATTTGTGAGTCTGGGACTCATGTTCTGTATATACGTAAGGTTTAATTAAATTTAAAAAAAAGAAGGGTAAACTGTCATTGTATTTAAATTAAGCAGATATATGCACTTTAGATGTCATAGGTCATGCATATTTTATTAAAAAAAGCTGTGACCCTGTGAATATAAACCAAAGTTGTACCGTGTCATTATTCCTGGTCTATTTCCTCTAAAGATGCCAAAAGTGATTTTTATTTATCTCCAAAACAGTGGCAGACTACCGGCTCCCAAGTATAGTCTGTGTCTCTACCTCTGTGCAGTGATGTCATAACATTTACACCCGCGTCAAGAAATGCCGTCTTTGTGCGCATGCGTAAAAGTGCCGTCGCTGCAAGCCAGCATGAGCGATTTACTCTTGCGAACAACAAATCTCGCGCTGACGTCAATGCACGGAGGTAGAGACACAGACTATAGTTTGTTTCCACGTATCTTATTGTCCTCTCCTGCCATTGCTGATGTGAACGCTGTTGCTGATGCTTTACAAGCAGGAAACTGCTTTCTGCTTGTCAAGCACCAATGATGGCACTTACATCGGCTTTGCCCCATGAACGGCAGGAAAGGGCAATTGCAAAACGGTCTACTGTACTTTTGCTGATCTTAAGTTGCAGATCTCTTTTGGTTTGAAAGATATGTGGTACGATTTGGACCACTGATTAGTGACTACAACTTCCAAGTGTGCAACCTGCAGTTTGTAGAGCACGGACCCAGGTCAAACATTTACCCCTCACTACAGAAAAGGGATACCGTATTACCGTTTATAACCAAATTTCCGGATCTGGAATTTTATAACAAAGTTGTGATTTTCTATATGAAGGACTTCGATTTGAGCTTAGTTATTTCACACATTGAATATTATATGGACAAACATTATGTATATACAAACAAATACGATTTGTTTGAAAATTGAGTGCTCCCTGGGCCTCATCGGGAAATCTGAGT
>JAMKCH010085019.1:0-56403 GCA_023653785.1 Ophioderma brevispina
TGAGATTTTTGCAGAAGTATATCTCTTGCATGCCCAACTTATTCAGTTGTCAAATTTTGTCGCCACTGCTTAAAATTGGCTCTTAAAATAAAAGAGACTATTTGCATGGGTCAAACAGCTGTGAATTCAACTTCGAATTTCACATGTGTGGGATATATATAATCATATTATATATATATATATACACAAACTAAGTCATAGGTTAGCACTTAATTTAGTTAAGTTGTGTAGACGCAGGGGTAGACAAGGCCATGGATCACAAAATGCTCCGTTACTGCACAAAGTACAGTGCTAGTACTTCCATAAACCATGAGACAAATATTCTGAAGGGGTTATAAATGGATAATGATTCTGAAACAGCCGAGAGCTCAGTTAAAGTGCTACTTCTATACACTACCAGCTGGTAACCATGGAAACAGATTTACTGGATACTGGCTCAATGACACATTTTGTCCTCTTTTTAAAGCTACAGTTCAGGCTGGCTATTCAAACATGTCTCAATTTCGTCTTTGTAGTGAGAATTTTGGTACAGTTACCTTTGTCTTTAAAGGGATAAGCCAGTCGCAACACGAAGGAGAAAAACATCATAATTTATGTTGGATAAGTGTGTACAATTCCTTAAATACTTTAGGGTAACCTTCCTTTTTTCCATTAAGAGGTACCCTAACCCTATCAGCTCCCAAAATTACTAAAACTCAATGAGCTGAGGCTAGAAAGTCCAAAAAGATTCAATTACGTCATCGTACCAACACTCATATGGGCACGAAATCGCTGGCAGCCACGACACTTCGTGGCTTTGCCATCCCATACTCCCATGATGGGTGGTCCACCAGAAGGCCCCGGTTCGAATCCCGCCACGGTTGTCCAATCTTCTTTAGCTTCTATCTGTGAGGTAGCAGTAGCAAAATGTTCTTTTAGCACTATGTCAGACTCATAAAATTACGGAAATATATCCAAAACCAACATTATCTTAAAACACACAAAGATAACTGCAAATTTTTAACAAAAAAAATGTTTAAAGGGAGAAGGCTGGGAGTAGCCCGTCAGTAGCCGTCCCCATGACTTACGACAGATAGAAGATACTCACACACACACTCGACCGTTTGGCTCCTCCTTTGAGCATTGGCCAGTTTTTTTTTAAGTCACACACACACGCACATACTGACTTTTTATGCCTTATGTGGGAACCTTACACACTTTTTGACCCATAGAAATATATTCTTTACATATAAGTAAATTATAGTGTCTATTGGGTATGGAGGGTTGTGGGATTATAATTTGTTTTTTGTTCCAACTTAGGGTGGTGACGGGCTGTCTTTAACAGCATAAACTGCAATAATTTGCACTTTATTCCGTTAGAGTAGGAAATTAGGGTGACGGACCCATCTCTAAAGGAGTTTTTAAATTTAATTAACCTGTTGGACCTTAAAAATTTTCTAAAAAGTCCCCACAAAGAAAAAATGTCCCATAAAAGATATTGTGATCTGTATCACCACACACAAACACACACAAACAAGGGCAAACTAAACATGACACTACTAGATAAGACAGGACCAGTTTTGCGGCGCACTGCTCCATTAGCCCTTCTCATTTTGATGACTTGCGCGAAATCCGCCATCTTGGAATTTCATTTTCTTGTTTATTTTTACATGTGATTTTTTATTTTAATGAAATACGGCTCAGAAATAAATAGTTCACATCCGGGCTAGTAGTTTAAATTTCAAACTTCATTCATAAAATGGAGGGTTGGGCTGGGCTTGACTGATTTTGCATGGAAAATGGAAATTGACAGCGGAGGCACCTCCCGGTTTTCGTCGGGTGGACATTTTAAAATTTTTCCGTCAAATCAGCACTGAATATCTAAAAATGCAAGTGTCTCGACAATTTAAACATGTAAGCCCTATAAAAATATGTATTCTGATTTCAAATGTCCACTTTGGGGTGAATAGCTAGCTCATTGTCAAAGATCACAGGTGGATGCCACAATGGTGTAGTGATGATCGCGATGTGCGTAACAAGCATCATGTTACGTAAAGTGTCAAGGTCGTTGCATGCAGTATCAGCCGGGGTGGTGGCTTCACGTTGTTACACATTACTGTTGTTTAATATAAAATTGTTCATGCTATGGTTATGGCACATGATTTTATAATATACTGGATAGTTTTTGCTTGATAACGTAATAGGTTTGACCATAATCCTTGGGCACAAGCCCTGGTTTTGGCCTGGCCTTGGGCTTGGCCTGTCTCTATGTGTCATGTGTGTGTGTGGGGGGGGGTAGACTCTAGCTGGAAAGCACTGCAATCGAATGTCACTTGAATTATATATAGGCTACCCTTTTTTTTTACCCTATCATGTGTAACACAATTTTGTCTGAGTTCCATCATGAATTTTCTTGATCGTGATTTGTATGGTTGAAGATACATGCAATTAAAGGCCGACTCAGAGATTTGAAATATAATTTTTTTTTTTTAAAACCTTGAAAGTTAAAAAATAATCATCTAGAACTTAAGATAGTCACTTCAAAATGCTTAATTCCAAATTTAGAGATGATCAGATTTTTTGTTTTCATGCAGTATGCATTTATGCATATTATAAGCAGCGCCATAAGGATACCGTCCTATAACAAAAATTCCGGATCCGGATTTTATAACAAAAAGTTGTGCATTTTCTATGTGAAGGACTTCGATTTGACTTACCTTATTTCCACACAGATTAGTGTGTGGACAAGGATTATGTAAAAAATTGCAAAAAACCGATTGTTTTCAAATTTAGTGCGCCCTCATCGGGAAATCTCTGAGTCAGCCGGTTAAACGTTTCGATGCATTCTGGATCACACGGTTGCATTATGGCATATTTCAAATAAGACATGTGTTTGTTATGTATTTATTGTACAATTACGTAAATGAATTTAATTGGCTCAATAATGATAAATTGGTGATGGCATCTAGAAAGAGAGATTCAATAGCTTCCCACAATGCATTTCTTCAATGGAGGTTTTGTACAGGCACTGATGTGAATCGTTTAGAGATGAACATGGCTTAATTACAGTACTGATCAAAACTTGCATTTTCAGAATGGTTTCATCTCTAACGATTCACATGACTACCTTGTACAAAATTTCCAGTGGAATCAATGCATTGTGGGAAGCTTACTGATATTTTCTCTGCATCTTAGGTCTCCTTGGTGCCCTCGCTCTTACTTTTTAAGGACAACAATGTAGATACAGGCTTTTCTAATGGAAAGAAATGCATTGGGGATATTTTACAATGGGAGAGACATTGTTACATAATATTACAAATGATTTTGACAACTGGCAGATTATGGTATAAGATAATAAACAATAATGTTAGCTAATTATAACTGAAACGATTGCATTCTGGAGCTCAGACAGGATGCATTATGGATATGTTGTGTGGGTTCTATTATATTATTCCTATGGGAAAAGTGGCAAAATTTTCCAACCGTTAATTTGCCATATCTTGAGAACGGATTAACGTATCGACACCATTCAAAAAGCATTTTATTCTTTCAATGAGTACTTCCAGTCAACTGCTTTTCATTCCTCTCGAACATCATTTTAAGTCCTTCTAACCTAGACAGTGCGCTCAAAAAAATCATTTTTCACGTAAATTGAAATTGAGTGTTTTAATGTACAAGAAACACTTTTCAAAATGTTTTTAGAATTTACGGTTTTGGAGAGAAGCTCGATGGAATTCCAAAAATGGGGACCGCTAGTATGAACAGAATGATCCGAAAATGTCTTCTTGTTCTTTGTTAATTTAGAGTGATTTCTGGTGTCTTGTTGAATAGTTGTGGACATCAGAGCTCTTCTTAAAATACTTCAGAAACTCTATTTAATTGGTTACTGAAATGATTGTAGCACGTCTCAACCAATCGCCACACCGAAAGAAGGGCAGAGGTGCCCAAAGGGTTAAAGTGACTCAGAGGATTTTCCGATAGGGCGCTGGGGCTCATGTTCAAACAAATCAGTTTTTTGCATATACATATGCTGGTCTATATACTATCAGTGTGTGTAATTTAAATTCACCTAAGCCCAAATCGAAGTCCTTCAATAGAAATCAAACTTTGTTATAAATCCGGAATTTTTTAGTAACAAGGGGAGTAATCCTATGTGGCAACTCTTATAATTGTGCATATGGCTTACAGCATGAAAACGAAAAATCCGATTCCTCCTAACTTTGGAATTAAGCATTTTAGTGACTATCTTTATTCAGATGACTATACTACACAAAAAAATTATATTTCAAAATATCTGAGTCACCTTTTAATGCAAACGCGTGCAATGATGTGGTGGGGTTAAGGTCTTGAGAGTACGGAGGGGCGTGTATTGGATCATAACACAAATATTCCCTCGCATATCTCTAACTACAAGGTGCTCGTCCGAAACAGACAAACTAGGGCCTAGGTTCAAACTGCCATATATTACACCTGCAGATATTTTCTCCTATGTCCTAATCAATGTGGAACTCTTGTTGTCTAGAAGACAATGTGCCTCGCTTTTGTTTTGTTATGAACATAATGTGATTGTGAATGTTAGCTTAGCCCATCACATGTGACCTAATCGAATTTAGTTGGACCAACTCTAACCCAATTTCATAAAACGAGTGCCTGTCCAGTCCATACTATCACGAAAGTTTAACTCAATCTATTTGTGAACATGGCTGAACCGTATAATTCCTGGAGTCATAAGCTACATATATGTCCCATGGAGCAGTAAGCGTGCCAGAGTGGAGGAGGACGGGGAAATTTCACCTAAAAAATTCTTGCCCCCCCCCGTCCCAAAGAAAAATTAAAAACACAAAAGTTGGCAATAAACAATTTGGGGCAAAATTGTTAAACAAATCTCTAAATTTTTGATGTTTTCCCCCCAATTTATCACTTTGGTCTCTCGCTCACAAAAAAATTCACTGCTGACGTCAAACAACAAGGTCACACTTGCGCACTGCTTATTTAGTCATTATCAAAACTATTCAGACATCAAATGTCTATTAGATTCAACTCACAATGTATGAAGTTAACCGGCACGTATCCAGATTTCTTTAGGGGGTGTGGAACTTAAAAAGTGGATTTTTTTTTGGGGGGGGGACTTTTTGAACATCTCCTACACCACAAAGTGGAGTGTTCTTTTAAATTTCCTTTAGATTTGGACAAGTTTACCTCAAATAATCGGCAAAATAGTGATCTTTTACCTTATAATGTGGAATTTTGGTGGGTGCCCCCACATCCCCCCTTGCACCCCGGCATCAGGTCTGGGTGTGTAGGTCTGTGTGCCCCATCTATGGTGGGTTAAATTAAACAACTATTGGTGGGTGCTGCGGGAAGAGGGGGTCGCCTTGTCCCTTAAATAATGGCCGGCCCCAAAATTTGGTCCTGTTTCACACAAAAATTGTAAATGGATAAGCGGGTCCTACTTTCAGATGACATAATCCTAATTCCACTAGAAACTGGTGATTCATCCAGGTGAGGGAAGTTACTCACGTCAGCTCCTCGAACGCTCGACAAAGCTACGCGCTCACGGGGTTACAGAGAGACTCCCTAAAAACGCCGACGTCTAGAGCTATAGACTACATATCGGTTGACGTCGGTAAACCCTTTAGAAGCTCAGACCTGACAGTTCAACGGCAAAGAGAAGCTGGACAGTAGGATGGGGAGCGTAGGGAGATTGCCGAGGTTTTCAGTTCAAGACCAACATTGCGGAGGTTATTTTGTAATGTCCCTTTGATGCACCTGCAGGCTAACAGTCACAATTCTTGAGTTTGATCAGAAAACAACTAGATCCCACTATGCACAAAATGTGTCGGAAAAAGGAATCAGGGCAAACGTGTCCACGGCACTTAATCAGACACTGATCTGCCGTTCCTCGTTCTCTTTCTTTGTCAAAGAAGGCGTTTGTGGTTTTTAAGAGCACGAACCGGGTCGCGTTGGCGTGTTTTTAACAATTTGGCAAGAATAGCGATTAGAGAAACTGATATACAATAAAATGTGATTGTGTGCGCTGTGGGATATACGGTCTGTATAGTCTGTATACTTACCATGTGGCGAAGCCGACGGTAATGGCTCGTTATTTCAGTGTTCTATTCATACTCTCATTGATTGCGCATATCCCGACGATGTCGCCCAGGACTGTACAAAATTTGGCACCCGCCTGATTGCGCACACGTCAGGGGGCCAATGATCTAGCAACACTGACTTCTGGATCATTTTTGGTATGCTCTTTCCACCCGATTGACTCCACGGGCGAGCGAACACCGTGAGCCCCGACCTGGGCGGCGCAGCGGCCCGGACGGAGGGGGGTGCGGGGGGGGGGGGGGGGGGGGGGGGGGGCGGAGGGGGGGGGGCGGGGGGGGGGGGGGGGGGGGGGGGGGGGGGGGGGGGCTGGTTGGGGGGGAAGCGTCAGTGCTTGAATGGTAATAGATAACGGAGATTATGGTAATATGACTCTCCCCCCCCCCCCGCCCCGGAAGATGGGGAATCAGCTACCTCTCCTAGTACATTCCCATTCCTACCTGACTTAAATTCCACAGATTGCAACTGGTAGACTCAACCCGGGATATCAAGTGCTCGGGCCTAGGGCAATTGAGCTTGGTGATATGAAACAAACAATAAACAGATGCACTTACCGACTTCAAGTGGGTAACTGTGCTACTCGGGAGCTGTGGCGACTGGAAGATTTGGCGCCTGCTGCTGACGAGAACTGACGACCGGATCTAAGCTGCCGTCGAACCGCTGGCGTACTATTACATCCGGAGATAAACTTGTTGGGAATGTAGAAGAACATAGCCTCATCCCAGGCGTCCAGGTATTCTTGTATAGAAGCTCCCCGGTAGGAGCCCAGGCCGCCGCCTGAGATCTTACGTTGTGAGCTCCTATTTGCGTCCCCCGTCAACGCAGTCTCCATACTGCTAGGCTCTCCTTATGAGTTGAATTTATAACTTTTTGTTTAGTGTTTTTGACTACGGGGGGTGTGTTTCAACTAGGGTTGCAGTATAAGATATAGGGAAATGGACCGTGCATTGTGTTGTGTATGTTTTGTAAGTTAATTTTTTAATTTTGACTAGGTGTTTTGTACTTTTGTCATCACACGATCCATCTTTCTAATTTTCTCTTGGATTCGCGTTCGAACTGTCTTCTGAGTTGTAGTTAATATTTTTCTTGAGGTCCCTCTATAGGGCTGATTCTTGCTGAGGTAAAACGGTGTCAAGGCTCTAACTGGCCCCAGGGTCCCTCATCGCTTGAACCCGAAAGCTTGTCGGAGGTCTGGGAGGATTATCGGCTGATGGAGTGAAGCTGAGGAGCGATTGATTCTTGGCTAGGCAACCTGATCGGGGAAGAAGATGAGCGGCGTTCCCTGTGAAGTGAGGTGATTCTGGTCCTGCTGAAGACAGTATCATGGATATCCGATACTCTTCTGCCTGATGCTGCGGCGACAGGAAGAGAATCTTCTTGGTGGTGTCCGCAAGGATGCCTGTGAAGAGGCTCATAAGGGGGACTATTGAGATGCTGGAGGACTGTTGCAGGTCCCAGCTGGTACCAGCGAGCGTATCTGGTGTATCGGCCGTCGATGTACATTTCCTTATGAGGTCATGAATCGCTGGCGAGTTAGACACGGTGATGTCCCGCCGCCAAACCCAAGATGGATGGCTCCACTTCCGGGCGTTGGTTGGCTCGTCTTCGAACACCTGCATCATGAAGTCCGCCACCTCCTTTAGGGTTGCTCGCAGAGGGTCCCTTGATGATCACCTGCACCGGTACTTGACCAGTCTTGAATTATAAGTCTTCCTTGTGAGGTCTCTGCCTCTCCCCCTTTCCCGCCAGACGGGAAGCTTGGGAGGCGAAGGCCCCTGCTGCCTGTAGGACTGGACGAATTGGCCATGCATCATGGTTGATCGCCTTCAAAGTCTCCATCGGAAGGAGACCCCCCGGAGTCTTGAACAGGTCCTTCCTCATTGGAAGAGTCTAACGGGTTAAGCGTACAAGCAGCGACCGGAGTCCTTGGAAAACCAAGGTTGTCCGCGGCCAATTCGGAGCACACCATAATCATGCGGCAGTTGCTTGTCCGGTGAACTTGAGATGAGAAACTCGAGGCACTAGGGCGATCGGAGGGAAGGCGTAAACTGCGACTCCGTCCCACTCCATTGTCATGGCGTCCTGGTGAGGGGCCGCTGGGGGGGGTTCCCTGGCCCACGAACAGTATGTCGGTAGCTGGAGTTGAGGTGATGGTTGCGAACGGTCCACTGGGGGTGTTCCGCCAGCTTGTTGAAGACGACTTGAATATCTTGGGGTTGAGGTGCCACTCCAATGACGACCCCCCGGACTCTCGATGGTCCCAACTTCCCGGATGTCTTCCTCGATAGGCATCTGCCAGGGTGTTGTCTTCCCCGTGAGGTGAACGGCTGTCAGAGTGAAATCCGATGACCGAGACACCACTCCAGGACTTGACTGTCTGTAGGCACAGGGTCGACTCCTGGTTCCTCCCTGCTTTTTATGTTGGGAGAAAGACACCGACATGTTGTCGGCACTGTCATAGTGTAGGACGTGACCGTCCCTTGACTAGATGGAGAGCCCACAGCTCCAACTTGTTGATGTGGTGCTTGGCCAGCTTCCTTTTGTCCAAGTCCCTGAGAGCAGATGTCCCTACGTGGGCGGGCTCGTGCCCAGCCGCTTTCGACGCGTTCCGTCTTGAGAGTGAAAGATAAGGGTCTTGATATGAATGTCTCTCTCTCCCCGGCGGAGATTTTCCGGCTGAGACCACCGACGCTATTGGCTCTCTGACGTGGGGGTGTTCGGAATGGCTCTTGGACATCCTGTCTCGGCGAATATTGAACCGCGATAGAATGTGCGGCTTGTATTGACTCCTCGCATGCGGAGTCTTGCCGCTCTTAACCATCCCGTTGTCAGGCTGGCTATGAGCCCAGTAATTTTAGCCACAGAGATGTGGTGCCGCTGAGTTTCATGAGTATCCCGGCGCACTGCGGCGTGGATGCGATGCCGCTCGGCGGTCGAGCCCGCATGCCCTGCTTGAAATTCACCGTCGCTCCCAGAAAGTCGATGCTCTGTGATGGGTTGAAGTTGGACCTTTCCGCTGTCGTTTGAGCAAGAACCCGAGGTTGGAGACGATGCGGACTGTCTTTGCTATGGAGTGCTGGAGCTGTTCTCTGGAAGCCTGCTGTCAGGAGCCAGTCGTTCCAGGTAGACGAAGCGAACAAAAAAAATGTCCCTTCGCCTTAGGATCTCGCTACGACCTTCACTAATCCTGTAAAAGTCGGGGCGCCGTCGACATCCGAACTTTGAGGCACTGGAACTGGTATAATGTTGGTTTTGATATAGAAAACGCGCCACTTCCTGTGTGCAGGATTTATCGGAATGTGGAGTAAGCATCCTTAATGTCGGAGTGGATTCCCACCAGCCTGGTTGAGCTCCTTGAGAACTGCTGCTAGGCTCTCTCCTCTTAAGGGGCGTGGTCTGATGAACTGGTTGAGTGGCTTCAAGTTTGAGAATCGGGCACCACTCGTCCTCCGTACTTTTTTTGTGGTGTAGAAAAACGGTGACGTGACGCTACGGCGCGGATTGATACCTGAAGATCGCCGCTTCGGAGCAGCTGTTCTATCTGCTTGGAGAAGTGCTTGGGAATCACTGGTCTCTCTCGTGTGTTGAGCGTGGTGGGGGATGGTGGACGTTCGAGCTGGTATCCCTTGGATATTGTGCGTAGGACCCATTCGTCCGAAGTCACCGTCCTCCCACCGGTGTGCGAAGTGCCCTAGCCTCCCCCCCCCCCACGCAAGGGGAGACTCTTGGTCTGTGGATCGTCACTTCCTCTTCTGGGGGGAGGCCCATGGCGACCCCCACCCCCCCCCTCCTCCTGTCGTACCGCCTTGTTGTAACCACCACCACCCGCCGTCTTTAACTTGCCCTTGGACGCTGGTTCTTCTGACGGGCCTCTTTGACTACGAAAAATCTGCGGCTGCTGCTGTTGTGCTGTGCTGCTGGCGGAGCCCCTTGTCTCTCCGTCGCCTTCTTCTTTTCCTTCAGACGTTCTCGGTCTGCCATTGGCTTTCCTTGTTAGCGACGTCCTCTTCATGGAGGCTCTTGAACTGTCCCCCGAAAAGGTCAGGTCTATAGGCGTCTCCAGGAACTGTCGCGGATTCAGGAGGTTGAGAGCGTTTGTGGCGTTTACCTTCCGCAATTAGGCAAGTTGGTGCGCCTAGCCCTCAAAGATGTTCCCCCCGTGCAGAAGGTAAGGTCCAGGAGAGTATATTATAGTGAACGTTGTCCTGTTCTCCAACGCTCATCTGCTATTTGGCAGGGGTCTAGGCATCCCTTCATCAGGTGGCAACTAATGTTGAGGAGGTAGCGTTCGCTAGCTGCATACCATCCCTGGCCAGGCCTCCAGGCCCCCCCCCCCCCTCCCAATTCGGCGTCCCTCTTCTGGTTCCAAGGTGCGACCCGGTGAGGATTTTCCTCACGGAGGGGTTTACTTGATCCGCCCTCCACCCCCGCTGGTGGTGGTCCTATCTGGATTGGCCCATGTCCCTGTGTCGTACAGCATGTGGGGCATTCCTTCCTCTGGCACTGGTGCTGGGCGGAAGTACTCTTCTTCCTCGACCTCTTCTGGTGGCGCTTGAAGGGTGCGCTCCACCCACTGTAGGCGATGGCCCGCTGGTTCTTGACTGTGAGCGTGTCCCAGACTCAATCTTGAAGTGGGACAGTAGCGGACGTATGTTCGCGGCTTCTCTAGCTTGTTACCCCTGTAGCCGGCTCTCCCAGTTCATCCACCTCTGGTGAGGATTCAGGCCTCTGGATCGGGGTGCCCCTTTCTAACATCACTGCAAGTAGAAAGGGCCGCCACTGCAGGGCTCAGTAATCGGAGCGGTTCTGGACGGAAAGGAGTCTTATGATCTGTAGGCCCTCCTCTGGTAAACCGTAGAACTGTTCTCGCTGCTGTCTTCATCTTCTCGAGGGGCTGGATCCTCTCTGCTTCCGATATTCCGGCCGGTATCATGCCCCTTGAAAGATCACCGTGAGGTTCCTCCTGGCTTGATCGGCTAAGGTACGGCAGTCCGAGGAGGATGGCGCAGTGGCGGTGTGAATTAATACGGTTGCAAACGCTGGCGAGTTCAACCTGTCCCGATGTCCGTCCAGAAACAACCCAATCTTCGGGCCAGGCTCGTGTTCAGGTTCCATGACTGACGCGAGAATTCTCCCATCAACGAGCGCGGGCCAGTGGTGGACTCCTACTGTGTCCCCTCGGCTGTCGTTGGTTCGACGGCTGTCTGAAGGTTCAAACGGCTCACCCGCGGTCACTTGGCCGGCGGTCTCGGTCGAACTGTAGTTTGGGCGGTTACGGTGGTCACGGCTCAAGGAGCAGCTCCTCTGGTAATCCGGGCGGTAGCTGCTGTTACCACAGCTCCGAGAACGGCTGATGCGGTGATCCACCTGGTGATCGCAGCTGCGAGAGCGGCTCTTTCGGTGAGCCGGCGGCGGTCCCTGCTTCCCGAGCGGCTCATACGGTGACCTCGGCTCCCGGAGGTGATCTTTGCGGTGAGTCTTTTGGGCGGTGATCTCGCGCCGGAGCGGCCTTGCGGTGACATTGCGGTGATGCTCGGCTCTCCTTCCTGGAGCGGCTCTCTCTCTGCTTTCGGCTCTCTCTTCTTTCGGTTCTCACGAGAAACGCCAAGGGGGTGGCGGGAACGAATAGTAGGGACAAGCCAAAGAAGAGCCCGGGTAGACTCAAGACCATGGGAGCGTGTGAGAGACGAAGTAGTGTGGGGTTGGTATAATCAGTGGGGTGATCAGTGGCTGGGGGTAAAACGAACATGGAGAAGGAAGAAACAGGAAGCAGAATGAAAGTAGAGGACGAAAAGGGGGGAAAGCCGTGGGGAAAGCGAAAGAGAGAGAGGGGCCGAAACTGGGCGGGTGGGGTGAGCGGGCGGGGACCAAAAAGTGGTCGGGAGAGATGGAAAATAAATACTGCCGGTTATGAACAGAGAGAGTGTGTGGTTTCTTGTAGAAGATTAGAGCGGGGTTAGGGGAACGCATAACGAAAAAAAGACGAGGCCACAGCATAGGGTTGCTCTTTTCTCTACTTTGAAAGCTCCACTTACGGCTAAGGGCTCTTCTCTTCCTAATACTTAGTGAATTTCGAATCTTTTCGCTGGTTTTCTCTTTTGTAAATGGGGTTTTGTTTTAGAGATTTCTTTTCTCTGACTACTCACGGCTCTGCGGTCTCCCGTGTCGTGACTGATGTATCGGATGGGGTGTGTAAGATTTCTGGGGCACTCTAGCCCGCGGTCACATCTAAAAGTCCTGTCAGAGTGGAGAAGTTTATTTTTGCATTGCGCCTGTGTGAAACACTAATGTATACAAACTACCGTCTTCTATCCCGTTGCTACTTAACTTCTAGCGTATCGTGTGCTGGAGAGGGGGGAAGATTCTTATCGGCTTGACGCTTGCGTGCTGGATCTAGTCTTCTCAGGCGGCTCCAAGTACGTCTGAACCGTCGCTGGGGGGGGTTTTGTAGTGCTTCTTCTCTCTTTGGTGCGGTGATCCTTGCGGTGACTCGGCTCCCTGGAGCGGCTCTTCTCTTTCCTTCTTGTTGTTGGGTGTTGACTTTTTTTTTGTTTCTTGGCTTTTGTTTGGGTGATCTGTTGGCTTTGTTGTGTGGGTTGGCGGTGATCTCCTCCGTCCCCTCCTCGCTCGGCTCCGTCGCTCGGCTCCCGGATCGGGACTCTCTTGTTTTGATCTTTTTCTTTTTTTTTCATATCTTCTTCTTTTCTATATCGCTTCTTTAGATATTTCTTTATTTCTTCGGCGGGGGGTTTGTGTTGGTGGGGGGGCTTTGCCATCTTTCTTACACATGGCCTTAGGTGTTGTTGCTAAGTAACTTATTTAATACTGATTGGCTTGAGGTGGTACTTTCTTTTACTTTTGTCCTTGGTACATTTATATGCGGCTGTTTATCTTCAGGGGGGGTGAAGATTTTTTTTACTTTTCCTCTTTTATGGGTTACCTATAAAGAGTAGTATAACGTTTAAGAAAGATCATTGGCTTTGACGTGTAAGGCGCTTAACTTTTTAGACCTTCTTGTGCAGTTTTTGTGACTTTTTGGTTTTTGTGCTTTACTTTATATTTTTCTTTGTTCTTTTTGACCTTGATTCTTTCCAAAAGAGGGGGGGTAGTTTTTTTTTTTTTTTTTTCTGTTCTCTTTTTTTTTTTTTTTCCTTTTTCTGCTGCTATTTTTTAAGCTTCTTGATTTTTTGCGGTGACTCGGCTCCCGGAGTTCGGTCTCTTGCGGTGATCTTTGCGGTGATCTTTGCGTGATCTCGGCTCCGGAGCGCTCTTGTGGTTATCTTGCGGTGATCACGTCTTCGCCGGAGCGCTCTTGCAGTGATCTTTGCGGTGATCTTGCGGTGATCTCGTCTCCCGGAGCGGCTCTTGCGGTGATCCCGGCGGCGGTCACGGCTCCCGAACTGCTTCCGCGGTGATCTCCGTAATACACGACGGTGGAGAGCGGGGTACTCGGTTGGCTCCGGCGGTGAACCCGGCGGTGAACGGAACGGTGGCCGGCTCCCCGGTGATCTGCACGGACGGGTGGTACGGTGATCCCGGCGGTGGAGAGTCGGTAGCTTGGCGGCTGGTGTCAGACGGTGAGCGGAGACTCCGGGACCCTCGGTACATATGCGGCTCCCCGACGGGCTGCTACTAACTCTGCTACCACCGAAACCGGCGACCTGGGCTGCTTGGCCGTCCGTGGTCGGTGCGGACCCGTTTATGTCCCGTAATGAATCCGGCTTGATCGGCGCTTGCGGGGTGATACCATAGGAACCACGCGCTTGACTCTTGGGGGTTTGTCTCCGGTGACCCGAGACTCATATCTGATCCATCCGGAGAGTGATCGGCGCCATCGCTTCCTGTAGAGAGCCCGCCTGAAGAACTCCGCTGAAAACTGCGGCTGATCTGTAACCAGGACGGTCTGGCCGGGTACCGGTGATGTTGCCGGATTTCCTTCTGCCGTTGCTGTTTCCGGCATCTTGGGCGGGACGTGGCTTCTAGGTCTCCTCCCCACTGCTCCGTGTCCATTCTTCGTCCAATTCCGCATGGTTCATCCCGGTGGCACGGGCGGTGTATGATGCATGTCGGATGCGGGTCAGCAGGCGACAAGAAGGTGTCCCCAATGTCCGAACATTTTCTGGGTGTTGCTTTGACTCCTTCTGCTTTCCCCTCTCGGATTCCGAAGCCATGTCCTTATCTGGAGAATACAACAGAGAAAAGTCGGTTAGGAGCTTTAAGGAACCATAACTGGGACTATCTCTCTTAAGTACAATTAGCCTAGTATACAATTGATTCCATCCTAGCCCCAAACCACCGATTGAACCGGTAATGCCCGCTCACGTGAAAAAATCCCCGCTGGAAGCCTAACTCCCCTAGAACAGCAGTCCACTCCGTTTATGGGGTATGTTGAATAGGGGATGAAATTTGTTATTGGAACCGCCGCCGATGTTTTAAGTTCGAACCCACAGGTTAAGCTGTAAAATAAATACGGTCGCAAAAAATTCAAATGGCCACCGTGAAAAGTGTCCCGGCCTAAAAAAAATCCCCCGTAACGGTAAGGCTCGCCATGACAAGTGTAGTGGAGCCCCCGCAAACGCGGAAAACCGAAGAAAAACGCGGTTGCTGAGTCCTAACTCCCCATAAAAAGCACGTACTCCGGTTTCGGGTCATGTTGACATAGGTACTAAACTTTCATAATATATCGCACCGCCGATGTTTATTTCGTAACCAAATGATCTATGCGGCTAAAATTTCCACTGGTACATATCCAAATGGCCGCTTGAAAAAGTATTCACCGTCTAAGTATTCCCGTGAACGGAAAGGCCCGGCCGTAATAACGGTAGTGGGGCCCCGTTGACGGGAATACGCAATAAAACTGAACCCGCAGCCGTTTAAGTCCACCTGGGCAGCGGTGGGGGGCAATAACCGCCCCCCGGTGCACATGAACCGATGGCGCACCATGTTTTCCGATGCAAATCCCGAGTTTATACCTTTCGGCCCAGATGGCCAGACTATAACCTTTATGGCGTCCCGTACCGGTACCGGGGGGCACCTCACCGGAGAATGCGGTGAAAGTTGACCCCGCGAAAACACAAAGTACCGTGAAAAATTGAGATAAATACTCATGAACCATCTAGCACACCAACTCTCCACTCACGCCGCTAGATGGAATTTGTGGAATTACTCGAGGGGTCTAACCCGATGGGCCAGACCCAACTTTTGTAATACACATGTGAACTAGGCCGCCATCTTTGGGTTGCGGAAAGTACAACACATACTGACTCACGCTAAACCGGAACGCAGTTTTGCAAGAAATTGGGTATGGGCTTAAGCAGCAAACCGAACCAAATAAGTGGGTGTGCCGGAGATCAAAAAGCGTATAACCGTAGTTTTGGTAGATAGGTGAGTAAAAGAGCTCTATAAATCCGCTGAAAACTGCAAACTTCTCAGGCAGAAGAGCACACCACTTTTGAGTACGCTTTTGGCTACGCTTTGAGGCGTAGCACAATGAGAAGTCAGTGTTGCTAGATCATGGGCCCCTGACGTGTGCGCACTCAGGGGTTGCCAAATTTTACAGTGGGTATCGTAGGGATATTGCTAAAATGAGCGTAGAAAATGAAAAGGCATTAAGTCAGGCTTGAATGGGAACGTACTAGGAGATGTAGGCGATTCTGGGTATTTCATTTGCAGGGCATGTTAGGATATCTGCACTTGTTACAGACATGCAAAAAACTGATTTTTGATAATTTTTTTCCGTCATATGATTTAGCAAATCACTGATAGTGCCTTTAAAGCACTAACAGCACAATTTTTGAAGAGCTCCCTCAATTTTTAAAATTTGAGATTTTTGCACAGTTTGTTGATAATCGTCTAGTAAACTATACATGTGAATGGTAATGCTCAAAAGTGCATATTTGTCATAAAAAGAAGCAATTTTGTAATTATAATAACTGGTTTTGCTCTATTTGCGTGCACCTGCCAACGTTGCATCTTGCTGCATGTTCTTTGCATTCAACAAATTGAAACCAGCGATGTCGTCATTTTTTGCATGGAAGAACTCAGCCTCCGGCCTTGTTGTCTCCTTAAAATAATGGTATCACCTTGGTTTCAATTTGTCATAAAGGGAGTACCGGTCCCCCAAATCGTACATTTATTCTCTAAATATTTGTTTCACAATGTTCTATAGACCATTATGTTGTAATTTTTTGTACATTTATGGACTGAAAATACAGAGTTGCTATTTCTTCCAGAGGGTAGATCAAATGCAGTAACTTGACCGACACTCAAAAACCTGCTGACTCAACAATTTTTATGCAAATTAGCCCCCCCCCCAAAAAATCACCAACCCATCTGCCGACCAACAATTAAAAAACATTTTTTACCAACACAAAGGCGAAAAAATATCAAAGCAACTACAACAAGTAAAATAGAGCTTTGCTATGTCATTTTAAAAAAAAACTTTAAATAAATTGTAGCAGGTTTTATTCATTTTAGAGTAACACATTGTGAAGATAAAAACAAATCCAACCGACCCTCCTATTTGTTCTCCGTTATGGCAAACAACTTTTTTTTGCCTAACCTATACCACTCTAAGCCTATACAGAATCTATGGATTGAAAGAGTGAGGAACCCAGATGCTCAACATGCATTTAGGGATCAAATATGCTAATATTCACAAAAAGTGTGTAAATTGATGGTAAAACTTGTTAGGGGAAGCTAATGACTCGGGGTATAAATGCTTTTTTTTCAGGCTGCAAAACAACATGTAATCCTTGTTGAGGTGCAGACATGGCTTTGGGTCTGATGGTAAGCCTTACTTGAGGGGGTCACGCATCTGTCAAAGTCTCGCTTGTGAGGGTCCCGGGAGATACTTGAGTGGGTCCCCAGGAGATGGGAGACAAAGCCCTGCCATCTGGATTTTGAGGGGAAAGACCCATTTTATGGTTGATCATTTCATGAAAGTCAAAGTACTGTTAAAGTGGTCATTTTTGTGCATGTAATTTTTTGTACAACTGCAATTTTGAGCATTTTCACTTTTTTGTAAATTTTCTTTTTTCAGCTATCCTACATACTACACACAAAATACAAATTTTTCATGTGTTTCGTGCTTGCTCAGAAGTACACAAAAAGCATGAAAATTAATGTAGCACAAATATTTACACTTCTACAGAATACCATACAGTTACCACCTAAATTCTTTCAAAATTTCTTGAATTCGTTCAAGCTTTTTCCAAATCAATTTCATCTGTCTTAAATTGTTGTGATCATACCTGTCAAAAAACCAAAATTAAGACAAAAGCTCAAAAGTTTTTACTATCTATTCAACATGTTCAGCATGGTGTTTGATTATTCGATTACTGTTCACATGCAAGAGGATCATGCAAGACAAAAAGTTAGAAAATGCTCTGCAGTGTTCTCAAGCTTAGTTTGCTCTAATAGTAGAAGCAGGAACCATTACTCTTGACTAAAATAGGAGCCATAGTTATTCCTTAGATTTGGGGCAAAATTATACCACAAATTTGCCATTTTGTTCTTCAAAATTATCTAACATTTTAACAAATTTTGAAGAGATTTACTTAATTTTTTGGCAAATTTTTGAAAATGTTCAAAAAGTGACACATATTTATACCAAAATTTGACATATGAATTTAACAGAAGGCTGAAAATAAGACTCACATTGGTGGCTGTCCCCATATGGTTATTTGTGTTGAGAAAAATTGCATATTTTAACAGTATTTTGGTCAATTTTTGTCATTGATAATTAATATGATGGAATCCTTGAATAGAAAAATAAATCTACATCAGTAATTGAGAATTATAGCATAACAGGCCGAGGGGGGTGGGGGGGGGGGGCCATGCGCATAGCCAGCCCAGTGGTTCCGAGGGAGCAATTTCCCGGTGCAACAGGTGCAACAAATGTCCTGATAACAAACACAAATTTCCCGGTCGCAGGGCAAAAGAATCCGAAAAGGGGCTGATTTAGAATGAATATCCGGGTTTTTAAGAGGGCACATGTGGTCCAGTGGATAAAGTGCCCGACTCGCACCCGAAAGGTTGTGAGTTCAAGCCCCGCTGTGGCCACAATGTGTTTCGCCCTTGAGTAAGGCGCTTTACCTCAATTACTCCTCCCTACCCAGGTGTATAAATGGGTACCGGCATTATTCAATGTCGGGAAGGTAACAGACTCGCTGTAGAGGAGGTGTAGCAAGCCCCCTGCAGCAACATTATATGGTGGAGTCTGGCCCAAACGCTTCGAAAGAGAGATGGGCACTCCGTTCCTGTGTATACAGGTCCGTCCCCTTTACCCTTTTTACCTATCCGGTTTTATTTTTATCCGCTTTCCCAGATTTCCACTCAAGGATTTTTGTCAGAAGTGGGCACTCTCCCCCCCCCTTAGCCCCCACCAGGGCTGGCTACGGTCAGCTGGGGGGGGGGAGCAGGTTGCCACCCGGAAGAGCTTTGACCAGGAAAAAGGTTTGAAAATCATGCTAAATCAGCCCTTTTTTGCCTGCTCACCAGGAAATTTTCACCTCCAACCAGGAAAATCTGGCTCAAAACCACCTCCAACCGGGAAAATCTCCCAAAACCGGGAATTTGCCCCCTCAGACAAGTGACCCCTGTTACGCCCCTGATTGAGAATCAAATTCCACAATGAATTTATGAAAAGAAAGTGAAAAGTTAGACCCTAGTAAATACTGAAGCAGAGAATCGCAGGCCTTACTTCAAAATTGAGCAAACAATATAAGCTCGGCTCTTCACCGATATTACACCAGCATAGTATAACATATAATTCCTATTTTGTACTGTATGATATATGATTCAAGATTTTCGTTACGTTAGTATAATTTGAGAACATAGCACGCTAAATATCTTGTATAACAACCACTGTTTTAAACAAAAATAAGCACCTTTAGTTAGGCCTCAAAGATCAGAGTTAAGACTTGTATTACAAGGTTAGATGTTCTGAATTAAAGGCTGACTCAGAGATTTCCAGATGAGGGCACACTCATTTTTCAAACAAATCGTGTTTTTTGCATATGCATAATGCTTGTACATATACTAATCACTGTGTGAAATAACTAAGCTAAAAACGAATTCCTTCATATAGAAAATCACAACTTTGTTATAAAATTCCGGATCCGGAATTTTCGTTATACACGGTATCCTATGGCACTGTTACACTGTGCATAAAGATTTACTGCATGAAAACGAACAATCCGATTCATCTGTAACCTTCGAATTAAGCATTTTAGGTGACTATCTTTAGTTCTAGATGACTATTTTTAATTACTGCACAAAAAATGATATATTTCAAAATCTCTGAATCGGCCTTTAAGTAGCTTGCCTTGCTTGGATTTGCTAACCTGATATAGTATGACTTTCATTCATCTTCTTAAGTACACAGACCCTGACTCATATAGAATAGAATAATCCTTGCATTGCTCATTCAAATTCAAGCGTATGTTACACGAGTATGAAACTTGAGCAAGTCAAGTACAACATTTTTGTTACATTAACTTTCTGTGCCCTGTAGGTTTCTATAGTCCCTTTGAGATAAAAAACAATCGATTTTTGTTTAAAAAATTTCAAAATTATGCATTTTCAACCATATTTGGAATCAGCATGATGAATGAAATTGACAAGTACAAACAAGCCTAGTCTTAGATCAGTAGTTTTGAGATGGTTTGGGAAGCCATCTGTGTTGTAACCCATACAGACTCTACTGTTGGAAAGGTTTAAATTCGACAAGGTTTTTGGAAATGAGGTAATGCATGTGAATTAGACCAACATAATGACACACTTTTGAACTTCAAGTTACCAAGCTTACAGAAAAGGTTAAAATTCTCCAAGATCTAGACTCTTCTACAGACTTACTCCCAATTCAGGAAAATACAGCACTAAATATTTTTTAATTTAAAAATATACTAAAGGAGATAAAATGTGGGTATGGTTATAGTAGATTCTAATGGATGGTAGAGTTATGGCCGGAGTTTGTACTTGGTCCATCATTACTCAAAATAGGGGACAGAAATACCCAGAAAATCTTCGATTTCTTTCTCGCAATACAAAAGAGATTGGATTGAAAGAAACTGGCCAACTACAAATAAAGTTACGTTGTTTGTCCAGTCAATACTTTGTATTTTATCCTATGTGATGCATAGTGTGTCTACCCCAGAATTGGTTTTAAACATTGCCTACCAACAACATATGATAAATTTCAGAAGGCTTCAGTCACCTGTGTTACAATGCAGAACTTTTATCTTCACTATTCATAAAATCAGCTTTCGCCTGCTTTCACTGAAACTATTCCTGGATTTAGTTTGCGCTTTCTTTGAACATTCTAGGGTTTATGCTTTGACTATTGATTGGGACTGTGAATGGCCCAACCGCTCAGGATTGGCTATCATGGCTATAGTGCACATCATACCACAAATACACGGACTAAAGTTTTTATATACTAATTCCCTCAAATCATACCTCCACCTACAAAAAAGTAGAGGCTATTCCACTATCAACAGGAATCTAGTATAGGAGTCCTCTCTTTTTTTTTATTTACAATTATACATTTAAAGTACATGAACAAAAAGCATTTTAACTCACACACACAAAATCATACACATACATACAGACGCACACACACACACACACACACGAACACACACACACACACACACACAAGGGACTAAAACAGAAACAAAAACAACAACAATATAATCGAGTCCAAAAGGGAAAAAATGTCGACAATGATATAACATGTTAGAAAATTTAAAAAAAAAACCTCAATACTTCTTGCGCTAAATGGGAATAAACCCTTACAAACAAACATCAAAGCCAATTGAACCCACAATAGAAGTCAATATGTATTTATAGGGCAAGGTTTAAACCGGGTAGTGCCCCCGATAAAGATCTTTTGAAGAGAGAGATGATTTAATACACACATGGAATAAGCTAACACTATTTAAGATCTTAAGATCAATATTGCAACACAGTGAGGCTATGCCACAATAAGAGAGGGATGGGGCGCCACCGACTGGTTAAGACCTAACCGAGTGTTCTCTTAATTCCCTTAAAGGCTGACTCAGAGACTTCTAAATAATTTTTTTTGCGTAGTTATTTAAAAATAGTCATCTAGAACTAAAGATAGTCACCTAAAATGCTTAATTCCAAAGTTAGAGATGAATCGGATTTTCCGTTTTCATGCAGTAAACATTTATGTACAATATAACAGTGCCATTGGATACCGTGTATAACAAAAATTTCGGATCCGGAATTTTATGACAAAGTTGTGATTTTTTTATATGAAGGACTTCGATTTGAGCTTAGTTATTTCACACGGTGACTTGTATATGGACAAGCATCATGTATATGCAAAAAACACGATTGTTTGAAAATTGAGTGCGCCCTCATCTGGAAATCTCTGAGTCAGCCTTTAATTACGGAAAAATCCCGATCCATATACTTACCAGGTTGAAATACGATAATGATTAGTGTGCGAAGTCACTTGCCCGACCCAAACCACAAGCAGCTAAATGTATAGGGATATATTAAAAACATACACCCATCTCCAGGCCGTTGCAGGGGGGTGCGGGGGGTGCGGGCGCCCGCACCCCCCAAATTCCACAAAAAGGCGGAAAAAAAGAAAAACAAGTCCCTTTGCTGAAAAATTTTAATAAAAGACCAAAAACTTTAGAGAAAGGGAAATTTGACACGAAAGTCCACTTTTGGTGACAACAATGTTCAAAAGGTGACAAAAAAGGACCATTTTAGGGGGTTAGGTCCACTTTTACCAAAAAAGGTCCACTGTTTCGAAAAAAGTCCACTTTTTGAAGTCCCGCCACCCCCCCAAAAATGCATCCTGCGTACGGCCTGCCCCATTCTCTGGAGTTAAATTAAGTTTACGAGTGAAAAAAGTCAATAGATTGGCATATGACCAAAGTGTATGGACATGTTAAATTCTTGAAATTAATGGATATCAAATTTAGGGAAAATGTTTCTTAAATTCACTTAAGAAAGCCATCTTGAACTCAATGTGATTAATATTCATAAATTTGAATTTTGGAGTTTTTATATTATTTTATATTACCATGTAAAAAAATCATACAAACAAAAATTGACTTGTTAAAGTACGGAGGAGGAAATTTAAGAAAATTTCTGGCAGCAAAATTTCTAGAACTTCTATATTTTTAAAAATTATGGATTAATTCTATTAAAATACGCAACGTTTTTGTAATCTGAGGCCAAATTTCCGGTAAAAATGCTGTAAAAGTCCCAAATTGACAAAAAGCTTCTATTGTTTTACGGAAAAAGTCTGTAAGATTACTGAACATTTTGCTGCAAGAGAAGATTAGTGCCAAACTTTTTGTTTTTTTTAAATTGTCCCTGAAAAACAAACTGTGGTATTTTTCATAAATCTTAAAGGGATGCAGCGATAATGCGAGAGAAAAAAAATGTGAATGAAAAATGGCATTTTTTAAACTTATAAATCGGGTTGGTAAGTGTGTACAATTCCATATAACTGCTTTAATGTAGAACTAAACCACCAATAGTGAAAAATGGAAGTATTTCGGAAATTTATAATACCTTCTCCCGCAAATAGACCATACAGCGACAGTCGTCTCAAAATCTACACTAAAAGCTGATTGTGTTTACACCAGTACCGAATAAACAAAGATCACATAAGGTTGTGTTTGAGGTCAAAACTGATGGTCTGGTTAAAATATCACACTGAAAATCTGGGATATTCAACGGAAAGGCTTTTTTTTTTTTGATCTTGAGTTGGAATTTTGATACGCACGTAATATAATTGACAGAGTTGGATAAAAAAGTACTGCATTGTCTGATTAATACCACAGGTTTCAAGCCAACCACTTGCAGGTAGGATCGCATATCCATGCCAGTAACAAAATATAAAATATGAATTTTGATGTATTTTTCGATGTTTCGGATTGCCAATCAATGCTAATCCCTTAATATGTTAGAATAGATCAACACACAATTGTACTCAACAAATCTGTTAAACTGCCAATGGCAGTATGGACAGATTGCTTTTTTCCCAAGGGTATTTGCATCTATGGGGTGTTAAAAATAATATGGGTGTACATTGTATCTGTATAATTATAGTGAGCTTCAATTCCAACCCCGCCCATCCAATACAGGCCAGACTAAGTGGACATTTTGCCATGACCTGATCCTCATTGCACTTTACATACGCACCTACCATCTACATACATACCTAACACACATGGCCATCAGGCCTCATACTAAAGACACTAAAATCATTGACTGCCCAATAGAGTCAAATTTTGAATTTACCTAATAGCGTAAATGTTGAGGGATAATTCAATGATTCTTTATAAGTTATTTTTCCCATTTGAAAAATTCAAAAAAGGCATATCACAGCAGTTTTTCAAAGATACGAATCTCCATTCAATTATGTGTAGTAAACGTGTCCGTACGGACAATATGACTAAAATGTCCGATTTAAAATCGTTATTTAGGATCGCTGTTTGGTTTTAACATTTGTAGGGTATGTTAAGGATACCTATACTTGTTACAACATGCAAAAATCTGATTTTTGAAGATTTTTTATTTTCGATACATCACATCACTGATAGTGCCCTTAAATACATGTAATAGTCCTATAGAATACCTAGCTCATCAGAAAAAAAAAATTATGGATAATTCTATTAAATACGCAATGTTTTCTGTAATCTGAGCAAATTTCCTCCTTTTTTTCCGTAAATGCTGTTAAAGTTCCCCAAATTGACAAAAGCTGTCTATTGGTGTTTTTACGGAAAAGATCTGTAAACTTACTGAACATTTTGCTGGCCAGAAAGATAGTGCCAATAAAACTTGTTTGTTTAAAAACCTTGTCCCTGAAAAATCAACTGTGGTATTTTTCCATAATCTTAAAGGGATTAGCAGCGATAATGCGAGAGATTGAAAAAATGTGAAAATGCATTTTTTAAACTTTAAATCGGGGGTAATTGTGTACAATTCCATATAACTGCTTAATGTAGAAACAAACCACCAATATTGAAAAAAAAATGGAAGTATTTTCAGGAAATTTATCATACCTTCTCATCCACACAAATAGACATACGCGACAGCGTCTCAAAATCTACACTAAACAGCTGATTGTGGTTTACACCAGTACAGAATAAACAAAGATCATAATGTTTGTGTTTTGAGTTCAAACTGTATTGTCATGGTTTACAATATCACACTGAAAATCTGTGATATTCACCTGGAAAGGCTCTTTTTGATCTGAGTTGAGAATTTTGATACGCCGTATAGAAATTACAGCGTGGATAAAACATGTAATGCCTTTTGTTTTAATACACAGGTTTCAAACCAACAACTTGAGGGTTATGATCGCATATCATGCCAGTAGTAACAAAAATAAAAATATTGAAAATTAAAGAAATTTACGCCACTGTGAGTGTTAGGTTTTGCACTCTAAATTTTGCTAATCCCTTTAATATGTTTAAGCTAAGAAATTCAACACAAATTGTCTTACTTAAAATCGGTTAACTGCCAATGGCAGTATGGGACAGATGCTTTTTTCCCAAAGGTCTGTGCAGCTATGGGGTGTGTTTAATAATATGGGTGTACATTGTATATGTATAATTCATAAGTGAGCTTCAAGTACCTCCATTACAGGCAGGACTAAGTGGGACGTTGCATTGGACCTGATCCTCATAGGCATCTTTACATACGCACCTACACATCTACATACAGACCTAAACACACATGGCCTACAGGCTATACTTAAAGACAATATCAGAGATCGGCCCAATAGGAGGTCAACATTTTTGAAATGTACATAAGAGCTTAAAATGTGAGGGATATTAAGTCAATAAGATCTTTATAAGTATTTTTCCAGGTGAAAAAAGTGACCAGAAAAGGCAGAAACACAGAGTTTTCAAGATAGAATCTCCATTCAATTATGCTGTAGTAATAAGCTGTCCGTACGGACAATAATGGACTTAAAATGTCCGAGATTTTATCGTTATAGGGTCGCTTTTGGTCTTACCATTTCTAGGGTATGTTAGGATACCTATACTTGTTACAAACGTGCAAAAATCTGATTTTTGCTGATTTTTCAATGTTCCGATACAGCCAAATCCATGATTAGTGCCGTTACTACATGGTAGAGTCTATGAGAAAACTAGCTCATCGAAAAAAAAGATATGGCCCAAGGTTGAACTTTTTGTGAAATGTTTGACCTTTTTAACATTTCCAACCCCCTATCAGACCCCTAAGGGAGGACCTGGAGGAATGAACAACCAGGGTAGGAGGGGCTTGTCACCCTCCTACAATATACTAAGTTCGGCTACTCTAGCTCATCTAGAACAATTTTTTTTTCTTCCTTTTCTTTTATAAGGTCAAATGTTGGACCTTTTTGACGTTTCCCCACCCCCTGTCAGAACCCAGGGGAGGACCCCTGCGTGGAAATGAATTACATGTTTAGTGAGGTTTGGGCTCCTGACCAATATACCTAAGTTTTGGGCACTCTAGCTCATCTAGAAAAAAAAGATATGGCACATGTTGACTTTTTTTGGAAATTGTTGACTTTTGGACCATTTACCCACCCCCTGCCGACCCAGCGGAGGACCCTTGTGGACGGATTATGAATTACATGGTTAGTGGGCTTGTGCCCTCCTCAATTACCTAAGGTTGGACGACTCTAGCTTCATCTGAAAAAAAAAAAGATATTGCAAAATGATTGACTTTTTTTTGTTAAATCTTGGGACAAAAGATTGACATTTTCCCCCACCCCCGGTCAGACCCAAAGGGAATAAATTACATGGTTAGTAAGGGCTTGTGCCCTCCTACAATATACCTAAGTTTGGCTACTCTAGCTCATCTAGAAAAAAAGATATGGCAAAATGTTAACCTTTTTTGGGGGAAATGTTGACTTTTTGACATTTCCCCACCCCCTGTCAGACCCAGGGGAGGACTCTGGGGGAATGAATTACATGGTTAGTAGGGGCTTGTGCCCTCCTACAATATACCTAAGTTTGGCTACTCTAGCTCATCTAGAAAAAAAAGATATGGCAAAATGTTGACTTTTTTTGTGTGAAATCTTAACCTTTTTTGACATTTCCCCACCCCATGTCAGACCCAGAGGAGGACTCTGGGGGATGAATTCACATGGTTAGAAGGGGCGTGTGCCCTCCTACAATATAACTAAGTTTGGCTACTCTAGCTCATCTGGGAAAAAAGTTACAGCAAAATGACCTTTTTTGTATCCAGACACACACACACGTACGGACGTATACACACATCCAGACATTGCCATTTCATAAGCCGGATTTTGCTGCGCAATCCATCCAAAAATGCCTACAAGTATATTGTCATTTAAGGTTTAGATTCTTAATCTTCTAAGGAGTCTTGCAGTTTGCTAACATTCGTCCTGAAATATGGGTAAAATTACATGTATTATATTGTTTTCAAAAAGGGGATATTACTCAAATTTGTGTAGTTGTATTCCCAGGTAGGACTTATAATAGTATTACAATCTAGTACCATTCCCGTGCATCTTGTGTCTCATTTTAAAATTTTTCCCCCAGAGGGTGTTTTGAACCAAACCCATAATGCATTGCAATGTCCCCATCCTGTACTGTACTAAACACAAGTCAGTACTTAGGAATAAAATGCGTTCCAAAAGTTTAAGAATCACAAGACATTTCATGATCATGCTAAAAATCGCCTAAGTACGAACGCTTTGTGGGCTAAAATGAGCGTAAAAGTCAGGGTTTTTATGTGTTAAGAATAGGATTTTTGTAGGATCACATGACCAAAACTGATGCATTGTGGGATTGACTCAATACACCCTCTGTTTTTTCCCCAAAGTTAATGTCATAGTTTTTCTGGTACTGGGAATAATAAAGGCCCAACTTTGGTTTGGATAGGGGTGTGGCCTGAAGCGCCAAACTTGGGGGCCTGGGAACTGAATTTTTAGTGAAAGTAGGGTAATTTATGGGCTTGGGAACTGAAATTTGGAGCTGAAGAACTAACAAAATTTCCTAAAATTTTGGCCATAGAACTAAAATTCATGAGTTTTGAGGCAAAGTAGGGGTCATAAAAACTGAAGCATACTTGAATGGGGGTCTAAAGAAATGCAGAAGAGGTGCGAACTGGGGGTCTTGACCACCATACATACCCGTACTGCAATTTTATAGGGTTCGGGTTAGAAGGAGGCTTGTTATACTGTTATCTTTAAGGTAGCCATATTTACACACCATTTATTGGTGTCAAGTACACCTTTTTCATACTTGGACTAGATCATAATTTCCTGGGATAAGTTTATATCTTTGCAGGCAAATTTGGTTAAAACAACATAACATTGACGTCACGACATGCACAACCTGACGTCATGTTTTGATAAGGTTATGGTTGAATATGAAGGTCTTTTCTGACGTAATGACAAAATATACTGAAAAGATATTGCCTAACCATTTTCAGTGTTAAACCATGAAACAAAAATATGTGTGGGAAACATTCAAAAGGTTAAGCGTCAGAGTGTAAAAAATTGAATTAGATGGGGAATAAATAAATCTTTGTTTGAGAAGTTATTTTGAGTACAACAAGAAGAAATTGCACTTTACATAGGTGAAGTGCAAATACTGTATTGAATTTTTCTTTTTTTGCAATGCCAAAATATATTGACTATGTGAATCTGGCACACCAAGGACAGATCGTCAGGCGAGTGCAAGAAGGTCATAAGTACAATAGCTGCCATGTGATACATCTGTGTGCTGCCATGTATTGGGTTGACTTAAAGGCCGACTCAGAGATTTCCCAATGAGGGCGCCCTCAATTTTTAAATAAATTGTGTTTTTTGCATGTACTATATACTAATCACTGTGTGAAATAGCTAAGCTCAAATCGAAGTCCTTCATATAGAAAATCACATCTTTGTTTAAAAATTCCGGATCCGGAAATTTTGTTATACACAGTACCCTATGGCACTGTTATATACACATAAATGTTTACTGCATCAAAACGAAAAATCCGATTCATCTCAAACTTTGGAATTGAGCATTCTAGGTGACTATCTTTAGTTCTAGTTGACTATTTTTAATTAATATATTTAAAAAATTATATTCAGAAATCTCTGAGTCAGACTTTAATCTTTCCTTGAGTCAGTGGCTCTTGAAATGGTTCTTCAGGTGACTGTGTCGCCTGAAGAACCATTTCAAGAGCCACTGACCAAAGACTTAGCGTAATAGTATGTTTGATGGAAATTTCTGACAAATGGCAGCTATTGCACTTACAACCTTCTTGCATTGACATGACAAGATGAAGTTCTTGCAGATCAACATCATCAAGACAAGTGTACATACATGTGTATGGAGTGTTATCAAACAGCCTGCTCATCAATTGGTTGATCTTTCAAGATGGGGCTTAGGGCAAGGGATGGAATACAAGGTAAAGGCTGACTCAAGGATTTCGAAGTTAACTTTTTTGTGTGTATTAAAGGTGCTTGTTCCGATTTATGTCTATTGTGCTCTCTACTTCATACATGAGCCGGCCCATCGAGGAGGAATTTTCTCATCCGTTACAGAGTTACATTTTGGTATGCAATTCAACAACATTGGACCACTTCAATTTTGACCCCGTCATAACTTTGCGACCACCCATTTCTTTCGCCTTAAGCTACCCTTGAGAATGGCCATCATGATTTTCGTGTATGTCATAGTAATGAGTAGCCGCGTTATAAATGCTCTTTGCCCCCCTCCCCCTCCAGGTGGTACCAATAAGGACTACTTCAGGTGGTCTTGCTCATCCGTATTATACAATTTCTATGGGGGCAACTACATAATTTTCAAGTATGCAGAGGGCAATCATGGAATGGGGGGGGGGGGGTAAATGTTTTTAAAATGTATTTGAAAAGCATTATAGCTATGAAAACCTAAATATTTGGCTTTATAAGTGTATGTCTGGTTATTCACTGGTTTGATGTGTTTAACCAATCAAGGACATGCTCTCTTAATTCCTTAGATTTATTTTTAAGTCTAAGGTGACTGGAATTAGTGACAAAACCTTTTGGGATTTAAAAACAATTCCTTTAGATTCAAATATAAATCTTAAATGATTTTATAAACAGTTTTTAACTCATTTAATGGTTAATTTTCAAATCAAAAGGACATATTTTAAGTAAGCCTTTTCACAGATTTAAATTTTTTAAGTCCAAAAAAGGTTTTGTCACTAGTTCCAGTCTCGTTAGACTTAAAAATAAGTCTAAGGAATTAAGTGAGTGGTAAGAAACGCTTTAAGTGTTTTCACTCACGTTGGTGCCTAAGGGGAGGGGGGTTCCATGGAACCCCCCCATAAGGAAACCACTTTGCCGATGGAATTTTCAAATGAACTCATACCACCTTTGAGGGGGGCATAAGACAAGGCCAAAGGTGCAATATAAATGAGTTCTGGTTTATCGTCTGGAAATTAGGGGTAAATCATTGTTTTCAAAATGTGTCAAAATCGCTCAAAAAGTAACATGATGTTTCCACGGCCCTGCTTCCACAGCATACACATTGCAAATCATTTTGATGTTTATATCTGCTCTAGAAGAACCAATTTACATATATTTAACATAAACATTTTGTACATTCTTGTATTTTTGTGGGGGCAGTCGTATTTGCCATAGGTTTGTTCAGCAATAGCGCGCAGTCGCTCGATGATGGAATCGCTTCTTTTCAGCACATAAAGGGTTAATTATTTTATGCATATGAACATACATAAGCAGAAAAATATTTCTGGCAACAGGGTTTGCTAATTCTTAATTTTAAATTCACACTCCCGTTGGTGCCTATAAGGGGGGGGGTCCTAGGGACCCAAGCTAATTATCTCATTAACGGGTGAGAAATTTTAGTAAATTTTTTTATGGAAAGAAGCGCATCGATAAGTTGCACAATTACAAAAAATTAGAGTTAAAAAATATTTTTCATGAGTGAGAAATCGCTGAAAAACAAATCTTGGGTACTAAGGAACCCCCCCCCCTTAGGCACGTAAGTGTTAAAGGTGCATTTCTTGATTCTAGCACCTTCTGTTTTCTTCATTGTTCACTTGATATCCCTGAGAGAAGCTTATTCACAACTTTTTGGTTGATCTCGACCTTGCAGTTTTGTGTTATGAGCAAATGTGTATTTCCCACGGTCCCATAGGCCACTATGCAATAATTTCTGTCCGTTTATGGACAGAAAATAAAATTTCTTATAGGTACGACCGAATTTGCATGTAAGATTAGGTACACATGGATTACTAATGTTAATGGTTCAGATGATATAAAAATCTCAACTTTTTTTAGGTAAGTCGGGGGGGACGAGGCTGTGGATCACAAAATGCCCCTTTAAAGGTTTGTACAGATATATAGAAGGTCTATTTTGATTGGTCACTTAAAGGTTTAATCATGCTGTATAATCTAATACATCAATCATAGATACTGTAAGAGAGACAGTAAACTTCATTATGGTTTAAGTGAAAGTGCATCATGAAAGTGGTCAAGATATGAGAGATGCTATCTTCAGTAGACAGCTCATCATCTGTCGTCCGAAGACGGAACTTCGGAAGCAGATGAGACAAATTTGTACCAGGTTGCCTTATCCTTCATGAGTTGCTGGATTTCACTTGCATGCAGTCCAATATCTTTAGCAATGACATCAGGATAACTAAGTTCCCTCCTGCCACGGCTAGGTTTTCCTCCTTGTGGTGTCCAGAAAACCAGGTGAGAGATAGGTTGGCGGGTAGGTTGGTCAGTTGTTCGCATGTCTGTAGACAGCTACCTAATGAGAAACAGCTCTTAAATGACCCAGAAGAAGTTGCAAGCTATTACTACCACCTGTCGCAAACCCCAAATTCCACAAAAGGGGCAAAAGGTCCACTTTTGCTGATTTAAAAAAATAAAGTGATGAGATGTTCAAAAAGTCCCAAAAAAGCCCATTTTAGGAGGGTGGTTGCCTTTTTTCTTCCAGTTAAGCGCCAACTTCATATTTGAAGACTCTGGCACGAAGTTTGTGTGGCGTTGTGGGCAAATTTATTCTAACTGGAAGAGAGCTTTCTTGAAGGCTTCTGGTGTTGGTGCATGAACTATATTCTCAGGCAGATTATTCCACTGACGTGGGAAGAAACTGAATTGGTGGTATTCAGCACGATCAAAAGGGACATGGTATGCAAGTGAATTTTCGCAGCGCGTTTGTGTGGTGTGCTGATAAGAGAGAGGGGGATCAATCGCAAACATGGCATGGTTGGATCTTGTAAAAACATGGCGAGTCTTGACTGCTGACGACGTATAATTCCAAGGTGGCCAGTTGAGTGTCTTGAGCATGACAGTTACACTGTTTGTGCGACGGTACTTATGAAGAGTGAAGCGAGCGGCTCGTCGTTGGAACCTTGCGACTTTGTTGATACCAGATGTTTGGTGTATGGGTCCCAAACTGAGTGCTATACTCTAATCGGATGAACAGGGATTTGTAGGCAGGGATTTGATATCACTATTCCTGATGTTAATTTTTCGTCGTAGGAAAAGCCAAGGGTGGCTTCACCAAAAAAGTCCACCTTTTGAAGACCCGCACCCCCCGCACCCGCCCAAAAAAATAATGCATACGGCACTGACTCTGATTATTATGAAATGTATGATATGTCATCATGCAATAAAGGCTTGTGCTTCTCCTATGCATATCAAGAATGCTTCAACTCTGTTGGGGAAATATAAAATAAATTTCTCCAAGTCGTGAACCAATCAATCAACTCAAGTATTTAACACTGAACCAACCACACGGTTGAAGATTATCAGAAATGCACTAGATACAGCAAGTTATCAATTGTTTCTTGATCATGTTGGCATTGGCTTTTCCAATAGTTAGGTACACAATTTTCAAGTTTTTCCCCAACATTTTCAAAAATTTGCATTTCATCGGGCAACTATCTGGATGACACAATCTACCAGGATTGAAAAAGTTAAAAGGTGCTTTTGCAACAGAGATTTAAATACCAGTATGTCCCTAATAAAATGTGTGAAAATTCTAATTTTGACACTGGTATTGCATGTAAAGCTTTCATCCAAAAATATCATTTAAAGGATTAGAACGGATTCTTGGTACAAAAAAATGTGAAATTTCTAATTCCTATAGGAGCAAATATGAAATTCAGCATGTTTTACTAAATATAAGCATATAAAAATCACCTTTGATTTATTTTAAGGATTTTGTGTAGCCAAAGAAAAGATAGTGGTCTCATCTTATGAATCCTGCAGGCCACAGAAAATACAGATTTGACTTGAAATCTTGTGTTGCACCTTATTTCCAATTCCGAACACTGGACCAGATGTGAAACTCTGATGGTAATTGGGCATGTATGATTAGAAGATATCAGGGTTAACCCTTCCTGCATGCAGAGTTTGAGCGGCGACACTTGAAATAGATTTATAAAAAAATTATAAATAAAATTGTCAATGTTCCAAAATTTACCACAACTAAAAATGCATTAAATGAGGCCAAATATGTTGTCAGTCTGGGATCATTGTTTCTAGAGATGTTTTTTTTTTTTCTAAAACTTTTGGAAGCTGCCTACAAATTACCTATATGTACTATGCATCCCATTTGCTCTGTCAAAGTATTAAAGAGACACAAAGGACAGTTCCAGAAAGAGCGCCCCATTTTTTGGATATTGAACGCTTACCAAGGATAAAGGTTGCATTCATGATTCAAGCACCTTCTGTTTTTTAATGTCACTAGATATCTAGAAAAAGCTTATCAAAGGTTAGTTGATTTCGATATTGCGGTTTTGTGTTTTATGAGCAATTGTGTTTCCCACAGTCCCATAGAGACTGTGGCTGTAGTTCTGTTTCGGTTTAAGGACAGAAGACCAGAAAATAGAAAATGCAAATTTCGTACAGAACGACCGGAATTTGAATAGATTAGTTAACTGGATGACTAAGCACCTAACGGTTTCAGATGATTGTAAAAATCTCACTGTTTGGAGGTAAGGGGGGGGGGGAGGGAACGAGGCTGTGGATCACGAAATGCCGCTTAATTCACAACTGAAGTGAATAAGACAAAATTACCATCTTTATGCAATAGATGATCAGTATTTGTCTGTCCTGCATACAGAGAAATTATAGGTCTATTTCACCGTGGACCAAAGCACCTAGATTTTCTTTAGGGTTTGCTAGATATCACGAGAAAAAGATATTTCCAAAATTTAAGTTGATGTGACAGGTGCATTTGATTGTTATGAGCAAAATGTTTGTTATCGTGGTTCCTCATAGGCCACTATTGTATTGTAATTTCGTTCGTTTAAAATACAAGTTTGAAATCAAAAAATTACAGTATTTCTTCCAAAGAGTAGACTGAATTTACACAATTAGGGACACATGCTATACTCAGCTCAGGGCCGGCAACGTTCAGATGCTAAAAAAAACTAAACTTTTTTAGGTAAGTTGGGAGGGGGGGCAATGCTTTAGCCGGATCCCAAAATACCATTTAAAGCATGGCTTTTCATGGGGATATTACGCGAGGGGAGTTTCAAAACAGTTTTGGTATCTTTTATATTTGTCTAAAAACCTTCAAAACGCATCTCGGTAGGTGTTTTCTACAAACATCATCAAGTGCAAAATGAAAGAAATTAGTATCCTCAAAAAAATCTCCTCCTGTCACTTTAAGCACCCTGGTCACTACCTGTCTTATCTAATGGCATCTAAGCACTATTTGATTGGTTACTTGGTAAGTAATTTAAGGTAATGAGCAAATCAGAAATATCTGTAAGACTGTGTGGTATGTGTTTTACACAGAGATATAGAAGCATATTTTGATTCGTTACTCAGAAGGGCTTATCTAATGTTGTGTCTTGTAATGAGCAACAGACCAGACTGTATCACAGGTGGGAGTACTCAGAGGTTAAAGCCACACATCCTATTTGTTTCCAAATCAAATGCCCTTTTGTCTCCTAAATTGATAGTATTAGGTCATTTGAAACACCGTGATAGTACCAGTTCTTTGAAAAAAAAACCGACATAGAGCATTTAAAAGCGGTTCTTGAAGATGCCATTTACTTCTGTTTTGTAGAGAATAAAGGTATGATTTTGGGGAACCGGTACTCCTCTTTACGAGAAACTGAAACCCAAGGCTGATCCATTATTTAGAGGAAGAAACGTAGGCCGGAGAGCTACGAGTTTTAACGCAAAAATAATGGTGTGCTGTCGCCGGGTTCAATTCGTCTACTAAGAGAGTCCGTGCCCCAAATCATACTGTATTCTCATTGCGTGAAAAAGCTTTATCATTTAATGGTCACGTTCTTTAACCCAATTTCGCCACCACCCAGTGACAAAATCAAATATTAAAAAAAAAACTGCCACCACCCAGTGACAAACAATCGAACACCCGTTGAACGCAACGATCACCACGCACGAGTCGCAATGTGGGCAGGCGCGCGCGAAAAGTAGCCAAAACGTGGTATGACGCGAGAGCTTCAACCTAAAATCCCATCAATACGCGCGTTGACTATCTGGGTTCAATTATCAATTTGAACCCGGACATCAGCCAATGAAATTGCTTACATTTTCAACAGCTGTTTAAGAAATGTAAAAAGTCAGATTCCTGACTTTTATTAGTAAATATCATAACAATCGTCATTTCCTAAAGCAATACTGGTTCTCTTCTGTTAAGCTTAGTCACTTACAGGGGTCTTAACTACAACAATTTCCATACAACAGTACAAAAAAGGACTTTGATGACAAAATGGGGGCGCAATTTGTTTTACATTTGGAAGAAATCGCTGATAGTGGTTAAGTCCACTGAGAGGTTTTATAGGTTATCAGCTGTAATATAAACATATCTGGTGATTTGGTTATAAACTGCCAACCAGGTAATTTTTCAATTAATTTCTTAGCCAACAGGCATAGAATGCCCCTGGGAGCAGTATTGTCAACTGTTGGTTCAAAAGCAGACAAGATTGATGTGATCAAATCTTACTGATAAGATTTGCGAAGGGATCTCATTACATTGTATTGAGATTTTGCAGATTACTGATCCAATATCCTACACGAATGCCATTTCATTCTGACTAGTTGACCAACTGGACCGCCACTGGCACCACGTACCATAAAAAACAAAGGCAATTCCCGATCACAAATAGCTCAATTTTTTGCAGCTAGTAAATGAAAAAAAAATGACTGATTGTGGCTTTAAGTCCCCCTTTCCCAACGGCCAATGCAAAAAAACTGGACATTTCATGAGGACCAGGAGTAGATCTGAGACATTAGGCCATTTCCCATGAAGTGCAACCCTAATTTTTTTTTAGAAACGAGGATTTTTGCCATCCATGTATTGATAATGTTACCAAGTAATTAAAACACCTGAAGTGGATGCGCCAAAATTAAGCCTATTTATGTGTTTAGTTAATCAAAACATGCTTCTCAAAACAGGGCCTACTTAGGATAGCATGGGCCGCCGATTAGGATAGCAGGTATAGTTCTTGGTTTCTTTTCTACTTGTTAGCAGCCCCCCACCCATTCTAAAAGCCGAGCAAACCCTAAAATGAGCTTTTAAAAAGAACAAAAAAAGATTTTCCAAGTGGAGCACAAACAAAAAATGGGGTTTTGGTTGGACAAAAGGGTTAATATTTTGGCAAAAATGTTCACTTTTGGCCTCCTAATTTGCGTCCTGGCATTTTTTTGGAAAAAGTCCCCTTAAAAAAAAAAAAAATGGGTCCTTCCCTAAAAAAATTTCCTCGTTACGGGCCTGTTGGGGAGGTAGTCTACAACCCACCAAGTGCAAATTATAGGAATAAAATGTATGCTCAGAAATCTCATGTCACTTTTAAAAAATGTCCAAACTCCGTAATTTACTGACTTTCCAAAAACTTTGGAATTCGTTCCCATCCATTTTTGTAATCAGAGAAGCATGTTCCATTTTCATTTTCCAAAAGCTGCTTAAATTTATGTGTTATGTTACAGTATGTATTATATGGAAATAATATGATGCGAACTTCCCTGAATTAAATGGCAATTTAATTTTTGTCACATAATAAATGTAGTAAGTTTTGAATCATAAAGGGATTTATAATTGTATTTATTCATTACACCCACACATACACAGATATAATACTTAACACACCGCACACATTCCACACCACAAATTTGCCTAAGTATGGGTATTTCTCCACTCCAGGAAAAACAAACTAAACTGTAATATTACATATAATATTTTGTGCCTTTGGCCATACATAGAAAGTGGTAATGCTGGCAGATATTAAAATGACCTAAAACATAAAGGTTATCATTTTTCTTTGATGCCTTAAAGACACTATCCAGTGATCCACCCAAAGGAGTCAAAATTTTATTTTAAATTTGCAGGAATTAGCTTAAAAGCGATAGTTAAGTCTGTATAATTCGCATATTTTATTTTTTCCAAGCGAAAAATATTGGATAGGGGAAAAAACATTAGTGTCAAAGACATGAATCTCCATTGAATTATGTATTGTAGTAAGTGCCATAGGCCGTACGGACAGTAGTGACTTAAAATATCTGATTTTGTTCTTATTAGGTTGATTTTTGGGCCTATAACTTGGGAGGTATGTTAGGATACCTAAACTTGTTACAAACAGGCAAAACTCTGACGAGGTTTTTGATTTCTGTTTGAGCAACCACTGGAGTGTCTTTAATAAAAGTGCATTTCATGATTCCGTTGCATCTGTTTTATTCATTTCCCAATAGAAATCCTGAGAAAATCTTATAACAAAATTGAGTGATTCCTATCTTCAGTTTGTGTTTTGAGCAATTGCTGTTCCCACAGTCCCATACGCCACGTGTCTGCAACAGACAGAAAATACCAAAACTACAAAATCTTACAGATAAGGACAGAATTGCATGTAAAGATTAGGGAGTACACATGGATGACTTAAGGCTAACGGTTCAGATGATATTAAAATCTCAACTTTTTTTAGGTAAGTCGCAGAGTGGCGTACCGACCTGGGGGAAGGGGGACAAGTTGCCCCCTCGGCTCGAAAAAATTGGGAGATATGGACAAAAATATGCATTTTCATCCCTCTTTCGGGGAATTTAACCAATTGCGGCAAAATGAAAAGTAATCAGCAAATTGTTTTCGCGCTAGGCGTGCAATTCATCAAGTTCAGACTTCACTGGAACAATTCCCGGGACGATTTACGAATTTGCCCCCCTCTGGCGGTGACGCTTGGAAATTTGCCCCCTGCGGTCGATGCATTGTAGGCCACTTGGTAAGTCGGGGGGACGAGCTGTGGATAACGAACGCCCTTTTACGTGTAAGGCAAGATCTATCTGGCTATTTGCCAAGAAAATCATAAGGCGACGGAAAAAAAAAAAAAAAAAAACCCGACCCCCCCCGACCCGAATTTTCAAAAATCATGTAAAAATCAAACCGTTTTTTTCGCTAAATTTATTCAATTTTTGGCTATTGTTTAAAGAAAATTTTGCTTGTAAAAATTGTTCACTTTTCTCCCTTTCAGATTTTTGGGCTATTTTAGGCCAAATTTGACTCAGAAGAAAAAAAAATCACCCGCCCGACCAACCTACTTGAAAGGTCCCCTCGCCATAAAACGGGTTGTTTTTTTGTCGCCTAATCAACCAAATATAAGAATTTCACATGCGGCACCCATCCAATGTTCTTCCATTCCAGTCATGTAGTGGGAGAGAGTTGTGGCCTAGTGGTTAGGGTGCTTGCCTGTGGCGCAAATTTTTACTAAAAATCCCGGGTTCGAAGTCCCAGTGGGGGTAGGTTGCTGGGATTTGTTCGAGTTCTCAATTTTGGATTGATCTGGCGATACCATCTATTGATAAATGCAGAATACCGCTTAAAGCTTACTCAATTGATAACATCTGACACCACCAAAGCAATTTACAATAACTTGTGGATATGCTAAATACGAGAAGTTCATTGTTCAGGCAGTATACGTAATTGTGAGTAGTATTCTGACTGAGGAATGCTAAGAAGGTGAAATGCTGGTGACCTCAATATTCATGTTCTTGAAAAAATCTGTAAATGCACCTTTAAGTGTAGCAAGGTGGTCGGAAAACCTTTGCTACTACATATGGGTCATTCCAAGAGCCACTTCTCATGAAGAGACTGTCTACTGAAGATAGCATCTGTCGCGTTTCAAACACTCCCATGGTACTATACAGATGAGATTGAACTGGCCGCACTGATAACCATGTTAAAAAGCGGCACTGCGCTTCATTTCCACAAAAAAATTTGAAATTTTGTCAATTTCCTCTCAAATGATAGTCTAGGCCATAGGAAGAATAGGATACATTTACACATAAAAATAACATACTTCAAAAAACAGATAGGGACGTTAATAAGAGGTTTTAAGACATCCAGGTTAATTATAGACTAACTTTTTAAAGTTTTCCATACTTCATTAACCAAATATGTGTTACATGAAGTTATAAGACTGTACTCATTGACATTAAAGCCACAAAGGTCACAGGACCGGTTCCAAAGAGGTGCACACCATGGAAACATGTATACGGCGTGCATTTCTTGTGTTAAACGCCATTTCCGCCGTCTGCTGAAATTAACGTGGTGACGCATTATAAAATTGTTCTGTTGACCCATAAGGACGCTGATTTGGTTCTTAATCATTTTCAGGGTGAGGGCTAATGTATATAAAAGCTTACAGCCATGCAAAAATATCTATTTTGAAAAATCTTGAGGGCGCCCCTATTTTTCAAATGTGCCAGTGTCTCTGTAAGGCTTTTCCACACCTGGCAAATTGTTTTAAAATAGCAAACATTTAAAGATCCACTTTTTTGTCATTGTATGTTTTTTTATTCAAAAATAGAAACCAAATAAACATGAAACCAAGTTAAAAAATAGTATTCCTTTAATTGGCCACAACTCCAGTGTTTATTTTGGACGCCAAATTAAATGTGGGTTTGCTGTTTTAAAAAAATGCTAATGAAATGTACTTCGTCAAATATGTACAAATATGCATAAATGTTTAATAAAGATTGAAATTGGGGGACAAAGTTTTTTGACACTCTGTAGACGTAGCCCTATGAGACTTGAGCTGGGACCCTTAAAATGCTCCAGGGCACACTCAAGTAACCACTGAGTTTTGAAAAACACAATAAAGATGTTCAAAACAATACCCAATATTTTCTGTCAAAAATAAAATGCCCTGTAACGAGAGACATCTCAAACACCCAATGAATCTATATTGAAACCCACATTAAAAACAAAAGCTTCTACAATCTCCCTCCCTAAACTTCCGGTACGACTTGAATAAGTAAAAAAAACCACCAGTTTTACAATCTGTAACCTTGTTTGGTTTCAAGTGAACCAGGCATGTTAAGATACGGAATTTTGAAGAACGCAGGTGACCAAGAGGATTTTGGCGTATCGCGATAAGCGTTCCCAAGAATGGACAAAACCGTGTTATTTAGCTGTTACATAGGCCATTTAAGTCAAGGGGAATCAGAAGGATGCCCTCAATACTCACGTCAGATTGTGACTTCCTTAAACTAGACTACAACAAAAAAATGAGAGAGAAAGAAGAGAAAAGTTTGTCTAAAGTTGCAATATTGTGCAAGCAAAAATAATGGCTTTTTGCAATTTTCTAACAAATCAACATGCATGTGTCATCTGCCATTATAATTTGCAAATGGAGTAATAAAGATTAAAAAACTTGACTTCCTGGATGACTTCTGACCTAGAAGACCTCATCTTTGCCCATGTACAAGATTATTTTCTTCTCCACGTTTTCAAGCGAATCAACACTTGAAAAAACAATATGCCCATTAGCTTATTATTTCTAACATGAATACAGTGGTCAATGCTCCCAATCGAGTCTAAAATGTGCAGGGTTAACCTTTTACCACACAGCGGCGACAGACACACATATCACACACCCATACATGTCTATTGTGTGATATCAAGGCAGACAGATACCCATATACCAAACATACTCATGTGAGTGATATATAGGCAGAAAGATACACCTATCACACACACAGTACCAACGTACTAGTGAGAGGCAGACAGATACACATATCACACACATAGTACCAATGTACTGTGATATTATAGGGCAGACAGATACAATATCACCACTATGAGTACCATTACTATGTGTGTGATTATCGGAGGCAGACAGATACACATATACACAAATATACCAATGTACTATATGTGTGATATAGCAGCAGGAAGATACACAATAACGCACTAGTACCAATGCTACTATGTGAGTGATATACAGGCAGACAGATACACATATCACACATAGTACCAAGCACTATGTGTGTGAATAAGGAGACACAATGCATATCACACACACACATTAGTACAAATGTACTCTGTGTGTGATATAGAGGCAGACAGACACAAATATCACATACATAGTACCAACATAATCCCAATGTTCATGCAGATGTCCAGAAAAAAAAAAAAATTCAAAATAAGAAATGTGTGTATATTTCCTGAGCTACTTGAAGGAATCCGGAGGTCATGGTCAACGCTTCAGGGGTCAACATGTAAAGACCCTTTAAGAGACACCAACGGCACATCATTGAAAAATGTGCGCCCTCAAGATTTTTCAAATTGATAATTTTGCATGCATGGTTGTAAAGATTTATATACACTAGCCCTCACCTTAAAAATGATTAAGACCAAACCAACGTCTTTGGGTAAACATACCATTTTATAATTAATTGGCTGGCAACATTAATTCAGCAGACGACGGAAATGCATTTAACACAAGAAAACGCACGCTGTTGATATTTCCCACGATGAACCGCTGGTTGACCGGTCGGTGACCTTATGGTTTTAATATCAAATGAGTAGAGTATATGTATTTGTGTAATATACACACTTGTTATTCATGTAATGGAAAACTTAAAAGTTAGCATACCAATATCTGGAGTCTTAACATCGTATAACGTCCCTCTCTGTTTTTTGAGTACATTATTTTTGTAAAAATGTATTCGATTCTTCCAATGACCTAGACTATCATATGAGAGTGCAAATTGAAGAAATAGAAAGAATTCATATTTTGTATGGAAAATGTGGACAGTGCCGCTTTTAAATAGATTAAAGGGATAAATAAACAGCATAAACATGTGAGAAGATCAGGGAGTTATTGTGTACAATTCCATACACTATTTTAATGTAGGGGGAAAGTTTAAAAATGAAAAGTATTTGAGAAATCTTCAGCCTTAGAAGTCATATTCCCCACAATACAGCTACCTGAATATCACTTGTGTCAACGACGGCAAGCAAGATAAAGTGCCTTGCCAAAGGGCAAACCACATCTAATGGCTGCAGCGTGGGCTCGAACCCATGTCTTCTGATCGTAGTCGGCTGTTCATATACTGGACCACACATGCCCTTACTTTAACACATTAATACTGGTGATATTAACAGTTGAACTGTTGAAATTATAATACAAATGTCTATAAATGCATGACAGTGTTAATCATATACAACGCCTCCTATACTTTTATACATGAAGCTTGCAAAATAAATGTGGTTTAATCAATCTAATCAATGTTTTACAGTACTGGACATGCTCTTCACGGTTGGTGAATTTGGTTCCCATCTGTGATCCACAACAACATAGGTGAGTTAGGACACAAGCTGTGGTAGGAGTACAAGTAACCTCTTACATAAATATTGGTTTCATACTTGTAAGGAGTTGTGGTGCAAGCACTACAGTTCGTAACAATATTAACCAGCAAATTTCCCTGCATACAAAGTGCAAATCACAAAGTATTACTTAAGGCATGGACCTCCTCATATAAGGCTTATTAATTACAGACGGAAAGAATTGGTTCCAACCTGAATTTCCCGACTTGAGCTTATACAAATAATAGCTAATGTGAACATAAAATTGATACTGCTAAATGCAAGAGGGAAATATATAACAGATTGTTGAAATACAAGCCATCTGTTGAAATTACGATCAAAATTAGTTAATGTAAGTCTTTTGAAGGCAGGAAATTATATAGGGTGATTGAATAAGAGTAATCGGTTTTTTTGGGCCTTCCACAAACTGTCAATGAAAAACTGCACTTTTTGGACAGTAAATAAAAGTGATTGCATCTAATCATGCTCATTAGAAGGATCTATTGGTGCACTTTAAAAAAATTATTAATTAACCCCCTGAGGTTACGGACGAGATCATTGGTTTATTTACTTCAAGATATATAATGCACGATGCCAATCAGGACATGGTAAGAAGAGAATGGTAGAAAAACTAACTGATTGTACATATATAGAATGGAGATTATGATTGGTTGCCCAGAGGTTATATCATGCTATATCATGCAATGAGCCATCAGAGGTCGTAAGAAAGATGGTGACCTCAAGGGGGGTTAATTAAAGGGCATAACAGCATAATGCGGAGAGAATAAAAAAATGTTGGAATTTGAAAGCATTTTTTAGCTATAAATCAAAGATAAATATGTCCAATTCCATATAACTACCTCAATATCGAAACAAAAACACCAAAAAAAATTAGTGAAAAAATGAAGTTTGACAAAATTTGTCATACCGTCTCCCTTAGTAAATAGACATTTACAGCAAGGAAATGATTTGTCTCAAAATCTACACTAAACGGCTTATTGTGGTTTACACAAATACAAAATAACACCAAAGATCAGAATATTTGTGTTTATGAGGTCAAATGTACAGGTCTGGGTGCACTAATAGTCGCTTAGAAATTGGGATATTCACACGAAGGGCGTTTTTTTTATATCAAGTGGAATTTGATACGAATATATAGAAAATTACAGAATCAGATAAAAAGTACTGCTTGTCTAAAATGCCAGATTTCCAGGTCAAACCACTGGCAGGTTAAGTAGCCACATCATGCCTAACAAAAGTAAATACCAAAATATGAATTTTGAAGATTTTTGCGATGTTTCGGAATTAGCAAATCCCTGTTTATCCCTTAATAACATTACTTTCTTTTTGAGTTTATTGATCATTTTGAAGGACTACTGAAGTAGAAATTTAACTGTTAAATTTGAAAATTTGTACAACACTTGCAACAAGCCTCCCTTCTGAAAACTGCTTTCAGGGCCAAAATCATGTGATAGCACGTGTGGGCAGTGGAAAAGTGCAGGACGCTTAATCATTAACCATTAAATTCTGAGTTCAAGCCCCACTGTGGTCAACATGTTTGTGTCCCGGGGCAAGACAATTAATCTCCAATGGGCCTCGTCGACCCAAGCGAAATCTGGGGGAGCTGTAATGGGGAATATGACAATCTAAGTGCTGATAGGCTTGTGGGCTTGTAAGGAATGTCTTTGAGCCGTCACCTGGATGAAGCCTGACTTGATTGTGACGATTTGTTGAAGGCGGCATAATAACAACTGGCAATTGCGCTTTGAGCCTCTTTACGGGAATAAGCACTATAAAAAAAACTGGTCATTATTATATTAGCTTCAGAGGCAAAGCACCTGGCATGGAACCTCCCATTAGAACTCCGCACTCACTACACTTCGGTGCTGCCATTGGTAGGGGTACTTAGCAGTGGCGAATATAAGAATCAGCAGTGTCAGCAGCTGCTGACAGGCCCCCCTAAAATATGCTCTCAGGGCCCCCTCGCGGATTATTACTTAGTCGCACTAAAAGTGCGATATGTGTTATCTTGATGTATGGGGCCCCACCTTAGGACTGCTGACAAGGCCCTTTTCCTTAATCCGCCACTGCACTTTAGGGGTTTGTTTCCATTAAGAGAATGCAGGACATTTCCAGAAAAAATCACCCCAATTTTTTCCGAATCCTGTTTTGTTGCATGATTTGGAATGCTTACCAATGGATTTACAGCACACCTGAAGTAAATAAGCCATTACGCCATCTTTATGTAAGAACAGGGCATAGCCAGGATTGTAATTGACGGGAGGCTAAGACTGTTCTTTGTGCTCTGAAATGGTCCCAAATAGGTGATTGCACGATTTCGTCAAATTTGACGGGGCTGCGCCCCCCTGAGCCCCCTCCCTGGCTACGCCACTGAATAAGATGATGATAGATTTTTTTTTTCTTTTTTGTATGATGCAGATGCAGAAATTCAAAAAACATGGTTTTCTAAAGGGACAATTGCGATAGCAGGCAGTTCAAACAAGGTTTGTGGGTTTTGGTACTTGTTTCGAAACATCTTGTTAGGTGGTCTACAACCAATCAGTGCAAATTGAGAAATTAATCCTAAAAAAAAACAAAAACAAAAACAATCTCCATCCGGTCACTTATTGAAGGGGTACTTCACATTATCTAAATTGAGAATACTGATTTAAGGGGGGAATCTAGTTCAAAATGAGGGGTGTCTATTAAAAATATGCTCTAGCACATGATAGTCATGATTTAAATAGGGAAAAATCATATTAAAATATTCAGAAATAGTTAAGCCTTTCAAACAATGAATCCTTACAGAGTTCAGGTTCATTAAATTGCCGTCACACATGTCAAAAGGTTCAACAAACTTTTATTTGGGCTTCAGTGAACATATAAAAAGTTGCTCCTCATTTTTCACTAGCTTGCAATACTAGGATACTATAGTAGATTAAACCCATCGTGTCACCTATAGTACATTTTCCGAATGGTATTGTCATTGAATTGAAGGGATGTGAAGGGATAAAATTAAATACCCTGCCAAATCAACTAAATATTGAAATGTGTAGTCCAATAGCAGAGATAAAAAATCAATGATGAAAGCCATTTCAAAAACGCATTTACAGTTACATATCTCTCAAAAACATTCTGAGTAATCGTATTTGCTTCAATGGTATTCAAGAACAGGTGAGTGAAGTTACTGCCTTTTGAGCGCCCGTGATTTGGATCCAAAGGAACACAAAAGTTTTTTTCACTTCTATGCAATAATGAAAAAACGGAGTATCTTAGTTCTTTCATGCAACAGGGGGTTGAATCGGGCCACATTCTGCCTCCTCTCCCAAACAATATGACGCTGTCCAAAACTTTTCCCTCCGGTGACACGAGGGGTTTTGAATGTATATAATAAGACTAAAAAATTGGGTAGTAGGTCAAGTAGGAGCACCAATGAAGAGATTTTTGTAATTTGATTTTCGGGTTGCCATAGCAACCGGCTCCAGGATTTTTTGAATTTTCAGTGTGGTGAGACCTTTGACCCTCCATAAATTAAAACTAAAGAGAAATTCAACAAACTGGCCCATTAGGTTGTAATACATTCATGAATTACTATTGGTCCCAAAATTTGAAAGTCAAAGGCCCTACTAGAACCTGTTTTTTTCCGAGCAAACTTTTTTACAAGCGAAAAAAAAAGTTATGGTCCTTTAATGATCTAGAAACACTATTAATTTTAATTAGCTAATTAGTATAACTTTTTTGTTCTTTCAAATTTCAATTTAGTATTGCCTGAATTTATAGTAAATTATGAATACAAAATTTCTAATAAATAATCACGTTGGTGTAGGCTGAAATTAATTTATTTTGTAATTGTCCCTTAAATATTGCAGGGTGTTGAAAAACAAAAAATACATAATAAATAAAGCTGCTTGAAAAACAATATAACAAACATAAGAAATATGTTGTTCGCGAGAAGCAATGGACTTGAATGATTCATAAAATGGGACGGAATATCCGTTTTCACCAAATAAAAGGGGGAAAATAAAACTAAAATTGAAGCAATGTAACAAAATTAAGAACACTGCAAATCTACATCACCAAAGACTTTGAACTAGATTCACCATTAAAAGTATAATGATATACTTGCTTAATTATTTACATAACTACATCTGGCTGGCTAGCCAGCTCAGTGGCAATACTACACAGATAGCAACAGAAATTATTAAACAAAATATGGATAATATGGATATAGTATAATGATGTCCTTCAAAATAAAATGGATTTAGCACAAATAAATTTGTTAAGTTTTTAAGTAATATCAAAATCTGAAGTTGGATAGGGGTATGGCATCTCTTAAAGGCTGACTCAGAGATTTGTATATAATTAATTGAGTAGAATTAAATAGTTGCTCTAGTACTAGAGATAGTCACCGAAAATGTTCAAATCAAAGTTAGAGATGAATCGGATTTTCCGTTTTATGCAGTAAACATTATGTCAGTATAACAGTTGTTTTTACCTGGGATACCATGCTATAACAAAAATTCTGAATGCCAGAATTTATAACAAAGTTGTGATTTTCTATATGAAGGACTTCGATTTGGCTGAGTTATTTTCACAATGATAGTATATGGACAAAACATATGTACATGCAAAAATATGATTGTTTGAAAACTGAGGAAAATCTCTGAGTCGCCTTAAAATTTTGATTAGTGCCGAGTAAAAAGGAGCTAGGACTAAGACATGATCTTACAAGATTTCTAGTCAAAATTTTGAGTGGAAAATCTGTAAAGGTGACCAGAAAGCTTGTCAAACTGACTATAATCTGGTCAAATTGACGATTTTCCAGTTCAAATTTGTAGGAATCTCGTTATTTTAATAAGGTATTTTGAGAGTATTGTGATGAGACTGAATGTTTCTCTTTTAAAGCCACTATCAGTGATTGAAAAATATTGGAAAATTGCAGGAATAGCTTCAAAGTGAAGGATCGTCTGTAGAATTCTCATACGTTACTTTCAAGCTGACAGATTGGCAGAAAAGGAAGAAAACGGCAGTGTTCCAGAGCGATCCTCCATCCATTAGTGGTGTAGTAGGTTACGAACGGACAGTAATGACTAAAAGTTTTCATTTCTGTATTATTAGGTTTGCTTCGTCTTTCATTTGCAGGGTAGTGTTAGGATACATTGTACTTGTACATACATGCAAATCTGGATTTTTTGATGATTTTTTCGATTTTTGATTTAGCAAATCAGCTAGTGTCTTTAAAAAGTAGAAAACCTAACGATGTTTTGATTTTGCTGTAGTTGTATTTGTAATGAATGATAACTCCCATACATTGATTTAGCTCTTGCCTTAAATGCTGATTTTGGCCAATTTTATACCAAATTTGCCATTTTGTCCTCAAAATTTGGACTGTTTCAGCAAATTTGAGAAATGTTGGGTTTCACATGAGAAAACTTGGCCCGATTTTCAACATTTTTTTTTACTTTTGAAAAAGAGAGGACCCAGCTCTGTACTGAAATTGGCATGACGGGTTTTATCTCAGGAAAGCTGAACATGAGTAGATGGTGGTTTCATATGTAAGATCAAAGTATTGCCAAATGAGGTGGTATTGCCATTTATTCACCAAGACAGTGCGACGAATCAATTGTAAGACCTTATTTGCATACTTGGGACTTCTAATGAAACGTTTACTCTGAACATGAGGACCCATATTTGGCAGCACATCCCATGTCATTTTAGCCATAATCCACCTCTTGTAAAAGGAGTTTTATATACAAGTAGATTTCAAACTTGTGATTTTTATTATATTTTATTTTTTTAAAAGTGTAATTGGAGACCTTCTTGTAACCATAATCTTTCATTACGAGCAAATTCAGATACTTGGTTTAGGTCAAATTCTTCCAGAAATCACATTACCGCTCCGATCAAACATACCCGACTTACTGCTGCCACACCAATGCCAAAGTACAATAATAATTGTAAAACCATTAGCTTAGCACACAAGACACTATGCCACACACAGTAACTCCAGTCAAATTCCCAAGACACAACTACATGAACAATCCACACTTTTTGGGGTAAGTTACAAGTAGTTGTTAATTTTCATGCAAATGTTTGTGCATGAAAGACCGCAACTTTTTCCACATTTTTTTTAATCATTTGCTATGTCTCCATCGGTAACACCTATCAGAGTAATCTACGAAGCGGCAATGCAGGCCAATTGAAGCCGCAGTTGAAAATATTATCCTCATGTGAGGGGGCTGGCTTTGTTTACATTGTCAATGGAGGTGCTTACCAGTTAGTATAGATATAGAAATTCCCGGTGAAGGACCTACATCCCAAAAAATGCAACAAAGGAAATGTATGAAAAGTCAAGATGGTACCAAATTGTAGATGTCGTGCTTTTCTTCTCTCAACTGGCCACGCGTGTGTCCAATCTTGAGATGTCTATGACATCGGTGACTTGGTTGAAAAATATTCAGTAACAACTTAACAAGTCTTGGAATGGAGTTGTCGGAGATCTTAAAGTGACACTGACACATTTTGCACATGGCATGGGGCACCCTCAATTTTTTTTCAAAACTAATGTTTTTACGTGTTTGTATTACTTTACATGTGTTAACCCCTCACCCAAAATGAATAAGACTAAAACAGTTTCTTTGTGGGTAAATCAATTGATTTTTGTAATAAAAATGTCTCTGGAGTTCTTTTATTCAATGGTTAAAGGGATAAGCAGCGATTTGCTAATCCGCAACATCGAAAAAATCATAAAAATTCATATTTTTATATTTTTGTTACTGGCATGGATATGCAAACATAACCTGCAAGTGGTTGGCTTGAAATCCGTGTATTAAAGACAAGGTAGTACTTTTTATCTGATTCTGTAATTTCTATATGTGCGTATCAAAATTCTGACTTGAGATCAAAAAAGCCTTTCCCGCTGTATATCACAGATTTTCAACGTGACATTGTGCACCATGATCAATACAGTTTGACCTCAAACAAAAACATTATTGATCTTTGGTTATTTTGTACTGGTGTAAACCGCAATCAGCTGTTTAGTGCAGATTTTGAGATGCCGTCACTGTATGTCTATTTGCGGGAGACGGTATGACAAATATCCTCAAATACTTCATTTTTTCACTATTTGGTGGTTTGTTTCAACACTAAAGCAGTTATATGGAATTGTACACACTTATCCCTGCATGATTTGTATGTTAAGAAATGCATTTCCACATTGTTTCTCTCGCATTATCGCTGCTAATCCCTTTAATAGTCAGGTACCTTAACAAAATGATGGGGACAGCCTGAACAAAAGCACCACTTTTTTGTACTTCCTTAGGTCATAAATATTGAATTTAGAGGGGGGCTCAAATATTGGAGAATTACTTGGTTAGATTGGCAGCCATTCTGAAAAAAAATGCCCCTTAGTACTAAAAATACATCGGTCCTTGGACCGCATGTGTCGCCTGCCTTTGCAGTTTGTATATGATAGGCCTCATATGACCTTTGACCTTGATGTGACCTTTGACCTCATAAACAAATGAGAGTTTGCATGTAATTACCATAAACCAAGTTTGGTTCCAATTGAACTTCAACTTTTTAATTGAGGTCAATTTTACATTTTCAGCTTATCTTACAACTTGACCTCACATTATCTTTGACCTTGTATGTGACCTTTGACCTCATCAACAATGAGGGATCCAATGTTGCACACTATGACTCCAGTTTTTGGTTCCATTGAACTTCAACTTTTTTCAATTGAGGTCAATTTTACTTTTTCAGCTTATCTTACAACTGACCTCACAGACCTTTGACCTTGGTATGTGAACTTTGTCCTCATCAACAATGAGGGCTCCCATGTTGCAGCCTATGAACTCAAGTTTGGTTCACATCATTCAGTATGCAGATATTACAGGCAATGTTGAACACCTTTCACAACAGACAACATCAACTGACAAAAGTGGACAAGTGATCCCTATGTACAACTGAAATTTGTACCCTTTTTATTGATTTTTCTGAGTAACATGTTAACTCACAGAAGACTTTCGTTGAAGATAATACAAACTATAACCTTTTGGAATCCTTAGGGTAGACAAATACATGTTATACTTTTCAACATGATTGGTCATTTAAAAAAATGTGACCCCGTGTTATCGTTGTCTATCCTCCCCCCACTTCTTAAGGCACTATTTGTGGTACATAATACTAGGAATCACAACAACCACTTAATAAATCCCCCCCTAGATTTTGTTACAAAATACCCTCTCACCAAACATCAACTTCTCGGCTATAAAATCGACTGGTTATTTCCAAACTGATTTTTTTGGGAAGATTAGGACCAGACCGTCTCAAGAAAAAATTAAAAGTCATATGATGAAGGTGATTTTTTGATCTACAGAGCATCGACAGCATAGTCATGTTTCAAAATGTTCAAGCCTATGAATGTTACTACACTTAAAACATTGCAGTGTCCTCCCCAAACCCGGAGAATTATACAATGGCACGACAAAAATCTTAACCACCCAACTGGTTTGTTACTAGTCCACAATTAGATTAATTTCAAATGTCATTAAAGACACAACTTATCAACAGTTTTTGACTCTTTATGTAGGCAAGGGCCATTTGGGACGCCAACACTGTCTTGGCACTGACGTCGTCTGCTACACCTAGTTTATTTAGTGGTGTTATTCCTAAGTTCTTCAAAATGTAAACAAATCTTTCCCCCTATTTTACATAAATATCCATTTTTGTAATTTTATATTGGAAATTGTTGTAGTTATACCCATGTAAGTGGCTGAGCGTAACATGTTGCATTTGTCAAGAAACTATGTTTTTATGCTTTAGTTGTTTTGGGACACATTGGTGCAGTTATCAGTGCTTGCCCTCATAAAGTATAAGGTTTTGGTACGAGCCCCGCTGTCGCCAATGTTTTGTCACTTTGGCAAGGCACTTTACTTCTCTCCACCCAGGAGTATAAATGGGTACACGGCCTATGCTGGGAATGTAAAAGACTCGCTGTGTGGGAGGAGTGGCGAACCTCCCACAGCAACATTATAGAGGGAGTCTGGCCCAAACGCCAAAGACAGAGAGATGGGCACTCTGCCTGCGGGCGCACCATTTGCATTTTTTTTACTTATAAAAGTCGGGATCAGACTTTTTTAGGTCTAGAAATATTGTATATAGCATCTTCAAGACCACTTTAAATTGCTTAAAGAGACATGAGGACATTTCCAGAAGGAAGTGCCCCCGATTTTTGTCGAATCTGGGGTTTTTGTATTAGATCACACCTGAAGTGAATAAGCCCAATACGTCGTCTGTATGTAATAAGATGATTTAGTATTTTATGTTGTGCATGACAGAAAATCAATGCATGGTTTTCTATAGGGATGAGTATGATAGCAGGCAAGTTAAAAACAAGGTTTGCTGTTTTCTTTTGTACTTGTTTGTCCAATAAACATTTGAAACGTCCTCGGTAGGTGGTCTACAACTGATCCAGTGCAATTTGAGAGAAATTCGAAGTTTTAAAAAATCTCCTCCTGTCACAAGTGTCTGTATTTCACAAAGAACAGTAATATAAGGTGTTGATATGACCTAACACTAGCAATTTAGAGACAAATTTGGAAAAAACATGACTGATTGTGAATTTAAGAATCACATTTCAGGGGCACATGTCAAGCTCTCTACACATTTAATCACTCAAACCTTTTGTACTCGAGATGTGTTACAAATGCCTGCCAGCTTCCAGGCTAGAAGCATTTGGCGAGGTTTGAAAGATGTTGCCACACCATATTGGCCGTACACACATTTGATCTTTTCTGACATTCCTTGAACAATGAGGACGACAACATTGATTTTGCTTTTTGTAGCAGAGATAGAGTCCTGGATGGTATAAGTAGGTTGAGTTTTCTTAAAGGTGGATGACCCGATTTAAGTACATAAAGTATTGATCCAGAAAGAATGACCTTAATCTCAAAACGTAAAGTTCTCTGTAAAGTTTCATGTTGATATTTCAACCCGTTTTGATGTGGGAGCTAATTTTGTAATCCCCATAGAGTACTGTGTAAAATTAATATTGGTTGACCAAAATGGGGCACATTTTTGCTCATAACATCCAAACCAAACATCCTTTAGCCCTAAGATTTCATAGGGCAAATGAGAAAAATAGTAGGTTTCTTCAGATACCAAATTTTTGACCACTTCCATTAAATTCTAGGGTTCTGGGGACGAGGCTATTAGCGATCAGACCATGGCCCTTAAACACACTGACTCATGGAAACCACGGCATTTGAATCCTGATTTGACATGTTTTAGTTCACTGTTTCTATCCTCCAGGTTACACACCACTAACTCACTTATACACAGTAGTCTATGGGGAAAATGGCAACTTTGAGCATGTTTCTTTCACATTTAAAACTCTCACAGAGGAAATACAACAACATCACCCCTAAGTACAAGCTGAAATCACCAAATAACCAAATTTTTTAACATATGATGACCGGAAAAATTTTTAGTTACGAATAACCAAACTTGCCCGATGTCAGACCAGCAACCCAAGATTCTCTATAGTCGGCAAAGCTAGTAATTTGCAAATCGATGTGAAATTGATGACCGCGGAGTAAATTTCCTCAAATTCACTGTCCAAATGCCACTTAGTTTGAGAAAACATACCAGTCTACCATGTCAATCATGAAATTTCATCACTTTCTTAATATAACTAGTGCATTTTCAGACATTTTAAAGCACTTTTTCCAGATGCCATGCAAGAAAGTAGTCCACCCAAGATTTTTGATCCTTACGGCAGCCAGGTTAGTGGTGTATAACCTCCAGAGGGTGACAACCATCTCAGCTCTATGGAAGAGTGTTCCAATCACACCGAGTTTATGTTCAAATGGATGATGGAATCAAAAGCGAGATATTGATCAGTGTGAGTAGGTTTTCTGTACACACTGACTTGTAAGCTCCCATCTAACTGCTTAATCAGTGGCGGCATCATACCTCTTTTTCTGGGGGGAAGTAAAATTCTGGGGGGCAAAGTATCATATATTTGGAGATTTTTAACCAATTTTGGCCTAAACTCACTGATTTTTCCCAAAGCCTCCACTGTGCTTAAGTGTTCAAACGGTCCATGAAATCTGGAAGTTTTTCCTTATTAATCACTATGTATGTATCATCAACATTGCGATACCGCACTTCCGGTGGAAAACTGGCAGATCATTAATGCTTTTTGTTCAAAGCAAGATAGGGATCAAACTTCCTTGGCACTGAGCTGAGATAAGTCCTCTCTTTCCAGCTGTTATCAATTTCTAGTAACTTCTTGATTACCAGTGGACAGAGCTCTTGAGGTTAACTCGTGAAAAGAGCAGTGATCAGACCTCATATGAAAAGCTCAGACCCAATGCTTGTGCAGTTCCTTGCATCTACGGCTTACCGATAGTGCACGAAAATAGTATCCCGGTGAGTCCCATTGTTTCTAGCACTGGTTCAATGTGCTATATAATTTAGCTTGATTTTGACATTGTGTGGTACCACTGTAATATGATATCTTCAGAATGGGGATGGGGTGGGATGGCACCCCCATTAGTGGTCAAAGGTCATTCCCTCTGAATTTGATGTAGCTCTTTAAGAATCTTAGGTCATCTACCCAATATGTTTCACACTCCTAACATCTATGGTTCTTGAGATATTGTGCACAAGAAATTATGGACACATGACAATACAATACAATACAGGAGGCTTTATAACGTGCCTAATTATCAAAGGATGCTAGGCGCGGTGAAAACAGAAAGGAATGAGGAAGAAGAAAGCACGCAGCTAGGAATCATGGGTCTTGAGAAGTTTCTTGAAAGAACTAAGACTAACAGCCTGTCTGATGACCAATGGCAGGCTATTGTGTATTGTGTAACAAACACACATTCACACAGGCATGACCATGACAATACCCCCCTTCCCCCCCCCCCCCCCCCCCCACAGCCATTTGTAATAGCAGAAGGGTAAAAAACTGAGGGGAAGGAACAATCTTGGTGTTTATCTTTTTCTAAAGAGATATTTATCTTCTACATGGAGCATATTATTATTATTATCATTTGAGTATGATTTATAAGAGCATTCCAAATGTCACACAACAACTTTGGCATTTAATATTTTTGTAATATTTTTGTAATAATTTTGATATGATTTTCAGTTTCGATAGCAATTTAAGGTGCAACGAGAGATTTCACATATCAGATGTCCCAAAAAAATCAAAAGTACTGATTTTTGCCCTGATGTAAAGCTTTCCATCAAAAATATCCCCATCTGAAAGGATTAAGCTGAGAAATGTTTCTTTGGTACAAAAATTGTGAAATTTCTAATTTTGTATAGGAGCAAATACAAAATTCAGCCTATGTTTTATATTGAAATATAAGCAAATCAAAATCACTCTCTTTTAAGACATTTCTGTAGCCAAATACAAGGTAAGAAATCTATCGAGTGTCTAATCTATAATCTATATTAAATTACTATTCTGATAGAATATTTGGGTGCCTCAAAATCTCTCGTTGCACCTTTAAAGAGTCAAGTGTGGTGGATTAGTGTTCTTAGAGGCACTAAATCTTAAGGATAGCTAACAATGACACCTACTGTTATTATACATTGATCGTGAACAAATTGACAGTCTTATAACACTTAGAGGTTAATGGTTGAATATTTTAGCTTCGAGTGCATTGGCCAAAAATCAATACACACGCGCTCACTTTGACGACGAATAATGGCACAAGCCTTGCAGGGGCGAGTACCATTATGAGTCTGGTCAAACTGACGCAAGTGCATTGATTTTTGCTGTATTTACGATAATCCCGGGATTATTCCTGTTCCAATTCAGTTTTAAATCGGAGCTTGTTTGTAAATTTTTGAACCTTGACCTTGAAACTTTGACCTTTGGGGTCGAGAACATCATATACCTCTTCTACTATTAATGGTTACATCACTGTAGTAATACCAGGCTTTATCTGTCCCTCTTAGGCTTATATAAAATCCAATTTTGGGCATTTTTTACATTTTTTTGGGACCTTGCCCCCCCCCCCCCCCCTTTTGACCCCTAAATGACCTTTGATCCCGGTATAAAAAAACCTGAGGTACCAACAAAATGCATTGTTCCAATACAAATAAAAAAATTCTACTATGCTTAGTTCTGAGATAAAATTCTTGAAATTATTGACCTTAAACCGAAATGACCTGTAAATGACCTTTGCCCTCCAAAAATCAAAAACCTTGCATACACCAGGACTTACTGCATATCTGTAGTTAAGTCCACTGTCTGTGTTTTGAGTTTTGAGATAAAACATTTTGAATATTTTGGAATATTTTTTGGTTTTTTTTGACCGGAATGACCCCTTAATGACGTGTGATCCTGACACCGTGAACAACCCAAAGACCCGGGGGCTTGGTAACAATTACATGTGCTCTAATGACGTCACTCTGGTTACGTAATTTGGTAAGGACGCGATTTTTTAAATATTTTTCACAATTTTTGGCTTCCAAACCGGAAATGACCCACTTGATGACCTTTGACCTTCGACTCCTTATCCCTGAACCCCTATATGAAGCCAGGGTCAGTGGTTCCTCTGACCAGTGTTGGTTGAATATCGCGTAATCCTGTAGAGAGATATTTTGACAATTAAATTACATATTTGAAGCCTGTGGCCAGGTCAAGGTCAGACCGGGGTTAATGTCATTGACATAAATGGGACGGTCAGAGTTCATTGATGTAAGTCTAGTCCAAATACGTCAAATGATGACTGAACGAGACGCAGTTTGAAGTGTTGCCAGAAGAAAGAAAGAACAAAGAAAGAAAGAAAGAAGAACCCATCAAAACAGAACAAACGGCTGACGGCCGTCTTGTAAAACCACTTAAAAGAGTGAAATCCACTCCCAAAAAGGAGCCAGCTGAGTGATGCATCTTTTAGAGTGCGATCACACTCTAAATAAAAAGTGAAAAAAATAACTCTAAGCAAGAGTGAAGTGATCACTCTTTTTTAGAAAGTGAACTATCACTCCTTTTTAGAGTTGTGGGGGAAAGTGTGAACTAGGCCATTCACTCTTTTGGAGTTGTTATTCTTTGATGAATCTTGTTTGTTTGGTGGTATATTGTAATGGTGTAGGTTCATAATTCTACAATTGTGACATTAATGATGGTTGGTACATTTACGACCCCACTTTGCCTTGCCCGACACTACTCAGACTTAGCAGCCTTACGGAATAAAGCACAGTAGCCACATACTTTATTCCGTAAGGCTGCTAAATTCTGAGTCGTGTCAGCAAAGTGGGTTCAGTACATGTACCACCCTGAATATGTGGCGCCACATCATTGGATGATTCAGTGTGACATGCACGATTGAGGCATGCATGACGTGCATGAGCTTGCATGATCATGGCATGCATGCCCCTGACATAGCATGTTGTGCGTTTTTCGTACATCGCAGGCCTGCCTAGTCTGGCGCAGACTACATATTTACGAGGTAATAATTACAGTAATAACATTTAATGCTTATCCACACTGTGTCTGTAAATGCTATGAACTTGTGACCACATACAATATACTCCCCCTTAAAGATATCTATGACTTTCTATCTTTCCTTCACTAATTTCACTTCGGTCAAACCATTTGCGCGGTCCCTCAGCCTAAACTCGTTTCGTCCGCCATGTTGTTCTAAAATAATCACGCGATTGCGGCGTTTCTGATTGCTATTAGTTTCACTCCGAAAAGAGT